>CAIGQQ010033975.1:872956-959897 GCA_903798035.1 Danio albolineatus | reverse complement strand
GTCAGGGGCAAGTTCATAAGTGACAGAATTTCATTTTTGGGAGAACATTTAATAAGATGTTAATGCAAAGGGTTGATACCTCATCTCCCATGTGTGGCAGAAACTCAAAGCGCATGGGTGGACAGAAGACCTGATTGTACATGTCCATGATCTTGTGCTTGTCACTGCGAGGGTCCAGGTTGTCCACAGCATTCTCAATGATATCTAGGCCTTCATGGCGAGAGGTTTCCAGATTATACTCGGCTGATAGATACGTCCTTAATGTGCGTGCCAAGCTAGCATGATAGCCGAGGTCACAGCACTGTGGAAAGAAAAAAGAAAAAGAACGGATGAGAAAGAATCTCTCATAGCAAGCCTGTCATGACATTTAGATGAACACCAGTTCAGCCCTTCTTCCTGCAAAAACAGAATAAATGAAACTTTATTTGGCGAATGGTTTCCATGGTGATGGCTATTTATAGCAGTCATGAGATTTCACATTTCACTCCGGCAGGGCGAACAGTAAGACAGGTAGAATCTCCTCTGTGTCTGTGGATAGTGGTGTCATTATAATGACATGATCTAAATGAGGGAATTTCATCCTGCAGAGAATTGAGATCGTCAGTATCTATAATTAGAAGAACAAGCACGGTGGGATATCTTCGCTAATTAGTTTAAACCTGCAACAAATGTGCAACGAACCTCTTTTAACAATGTGGAGCAAGTTTAAATTTGCTTGGGGGAAACTTTAAACCTCTGTGAGTCATTGCAATGAGGCAGTTATCGCTCTACTGGACTGTAAATCTATATATTATGCTCAAAAGGGTTTGAGTGCAAACACTAGAGAGCTGTAGCCTGTGGCAAACTCTATTTAGCATTACAAAGCTGCAGAACAGGAGGTGTACATTTGTTAAAAGGTAGTAATATCACCAAGTTTAGATCTGTTTACACATTACTAGGGGCGCTAACATTAGCACTAGCTAATAAACTATAATTACAAGTAAACACAGATTATTTAAAAAATGATTTCTTGTGTTTTACAGTCACAAACTCTATTTAATATTAAAAAGCTGCAGAACTGGAGGTGTACATTTGTTAAAAGGTAGTAATATCACCAAGATTAGATTGGTTTAAACATTTGAAGATATGCTAATATTAGCATTAGCTAATGAATTATAATTACAAGTAAATCCAGACAATTTAAAAATATATTTTTGTGTGTTTTCCAGTCACAAACTGTATAACATTAAAGCTGCAGAACAGTTTAAAGGTAGTAATATCACCAAGCTTGGATCTGTTTACACATTACTAGGTGCGCTAACATTAGCATTAGCTAATGAACTATAATTACAAGTAAACACTTGTTCTTGTGTTTTCCAGTCACAAACTCTATTTAATATTAAAAAGCTGCACAACTGGAGGTGTGCATTTGTTAAAAGATTGTAATATCACCAAGCTTAGATCAGTTTAAACATCAGAAGGGGTGCTAATATTGGCATTAGCTAATGAACTGTAATTACAAGTAAAACCATACAATAAAAAAAATTTAAAATTTAAAAATAAATAAATAAATAAATAAATAAATATATATATATATATATATATATATCTTGTGTTTCCAGTCACAAACTCTATAACATTAAAAAGCTACAAAACAGTTAAAAGGCAGCAATATCACCAAGCTCAGATCTATTTACAAATTACTAGAGGTGCGATTTCCAAAAGATTATCATTCCTTTGTGGGCATCCAGTGTTCTGTCAATTTGTCCTTCCTTGTCAGATTGTCCTATACCTGCCATTCAAAGTAGGTAGCACATTTTGATGGCGCAATATGCTAGTACCCATCAGATTTTGCTACCAGTGTAAATTTTAATGTGGCGTAGTGTGATATGAAGCTGTAATATTGCCCCAACCTACCGAATCCCTAACCCCAACCTTAGAACCACTCAAATACAATGTCGGTAGCATAATCTGATGGGTAGGATAAAATGTCAGGACACCGTGAGTCTCCCACAAATGCATAACTTCCAGGAGATTTGGGATGTTTGGTATTAGCATTAGCTAATGAACTGTAACTACAACTAAATGCAGACTTTTAAAAAATGTTTTCCAGTCACAAATAATATTTAACATTAAAAAGCTGCATTTGTTAAATTGTAGTATTATCATCAAACTTAGATCTGTTAACACTTTAGGCTACTGGGGCGCTAATATTAGCATTTGCTAAAAAAGCCGAAACAAAATACAGACTATTTAAAAATCATTTCCTGTGTTTTCCAGTTACAAAATTAAATACGCATTACAAAGCTGCCAATAAAAGGAGGTTTAAAGGTTGTAATATCACCAAGCTTAGATCTGTTTTGCCCATTACTAGAGGTGCTAATATTAGCATTTGCTTATACACTGTAATTGCAATAAAATCATTTTAAAATTATTTCCTGTATTTTCCTGTCACAAACTCTATTTAGCATTACAAAGCTGCAGATAAAAGGAGGTGTACATTTGTTAAAAGATAGTACCAAGCTTAGATCTGTTTACACTTTAGTAGGGCCACTAAAACTAGCATTAGCTAATAAACTTTTAACTTTAAAAAAGTAACTTTTTAAAAAGTAATTTACAAGTATATACAGACTATTTTAAAAAATCTCCAGTTTTTTTTTTGTAAAACTGAACTGAAACCACTATTTGCCCTGAGACAAAAAGCAACAAAACACTGTTTAACTCATATAGTGTATTCGGGATAGCAAGGTAGCTAGGGCCATATTTATCTTTCGGTTCACTGCCAGTCTCTCCGAAAAACTATTAGGCATGACAGAACTGGCCTACTTCTGACCCAACGCTCTTAAAAATAAAGGTTTGTGTAATCCAAAGCTATATTTAGTGGGATTATGTTCAAGATTTTGTTTTCTTGGATTGGAAATTAACCCCACCAACTAATTATTCAACTCATAAACAGATCTTCAAATTAAATTAACTAATAGATCAAAATTGTGTTAAACAGAAAAAAACAAAATGCAAAAGTAAAATGATTACAGAGTTTATTTCAGGTTGAACTATAGCCTTTAACAGAAACGACTAGTCATTTCTTTAAAGCAGCACCAGTAGTACGAGTTAGAGTTCAGTACTTCAGCTTTTTTTAAATCTACATTTTAAGCACAAGGTCACTTGGCAAAGTACAAGGTAACCTGGCATCCTAATTCACCACGACAGACCTCAAGCACCACATGAATTTCTATATACCCAATGGTGGGTGAGGGAGGTTTTGTGAGTTTTGGTTTGGTGGTTTTTACCAATTAGTGGTTTTAAAAGTAAACCTGCAGTATGTCAACTGAGAGCCCTTCATGCATAGTTCACCCAAAAAGAAGTTTTGTTCTTCTGGTCTACACAAAGATATTATGAAGAATGTTGAAAACCGGTCACCATTGACTTCCATTGTTTATTTATGGCTACAGCTTTACAAAAAAGTTTGAAAAAAATCATTCACTTTTTTCATGTTCAAAAGAAAATAGACATTCATAAAGGTTTGAAACCACCTGAGGATGAGTATACAGTATGATGACAGAATTTTAATGTTTGAGGTGAACTATCTCTTTAACTGTCTTAGGGAATAACCCTTAGGGGACAGAGGTGGGTTTAAGCTCTAAGAAATTATTGGCATGCCATGACATTTGTGCTTTTTTTAAGTTTCGTATAAATATAATAAAGACTTAACATAAATATATTTAATATATATTAGATATATTAATATAAATATATTAAAGGCTGTTCTGATGACAATGTCTTTAGCACAAACTGTGCTAAGGCTGCATATTGGAAAATATATATATTTTTTATTCTACTATATATCTTGCTCTATGAATACAATTTCACTAGATGAGTTGAATAAAAGTTTGTAAAAAAATCTATAATTTTAGATTGATTGGGAAGATTCTGTAGGGGAATGCATAAAAAAATTATAAACAATCTACAATCGACATAGAGAAATTCAATAAAGTAAAATATGCTAATTAAATAAACAGCGTTTTATTGTTTTCCGAAGAGTCCAAATGTATTCAGGTATACATTTCAGCCTCGACTTAGGGATACATGATCTCTGGTAAGATGAACGAGGAGACAGACCATGCTAATGCTTAATCAACATGTCTGACAGATAAGAAGGTGCCAGGCCATTTAGAGATTTAAAGACCATATATGATATTTTTAAATATACCATATAATATATATAATAGATAATATACACAGTAAAATTAACAGTGTAACAAATGCAGTGTTAGATGTCAATAACTCCAAAAATGTTGAATTAACAATACAGTGACAACGGCATGTTGGCAGTGTGGTTGCAAGGTTTAATATCATGTGATTTTCCTGTAACACCACAAGTGCAAAAGATCGCGATATGTTAGACATACACCACACAACAGTTTAAAAATTAACGTTATACTGATAAGATTACTTTTTGATGACACTTGTAGAGAAATAACAACACTAGTGGCTGTTAAATGCCCCAAGTGTAAAACTTTGATAACTATAGTAAGTGTAACATTCTACATTGTCAGCGTATTTATTCAGCACTTTCGAGTGCCAATATTACATTGCAAATTTAACAAGGTGTACTTTTAACACTTGATAGATTGGGACCATATATGATCTTCAGTAGTGTTAAAATCAACACTTTAAGTGTTAAATTCATTCGTTCATTTTCTTTTCGGTTTAGTCCCTTTATTAATCCAGGGTCGCCACAGCGGAATCAACCGCCAACTTATCCAGCATTTGTTTTACGCAGCGGATGCCCTTTCAGCCACAACCCATCTCTGGGAAACACATCCATACATTCTCACTCACACACATACACCACGGACAATTTAGCTTACTCAATTCACCTGTACCGCATGTCTTTGGACTGTGGGGGAAACCGGAGCACCCGGAGGAAACCCACGCAACCACGGGGAGAACATGCAAACTCCACACAGAAATGCCAACTGACCTAGCCGGGGATCGAACAAGCGACCTTCTTGCTGTGAGACGAACGTGCTACCCACTAGGCCACCGTGGCGCCTATACTTTAAGTGTTAAATTGACACTACTTATTTTACTGTGTAGCTATCAGGAATTACAAGTGTGAGTGTGTCTGTGTGTACCAACGGACAGCAATGTGACACTCTTTGCATCTCTCAGCAAAAATCACAGAGGTTTGTTTTATCTACAGTATCCATACTAATGCTAACATGACAGAGACAGCAGAGACGCGCCAACAGGGGAAATGTTTCAATATACTTCACATAACAAATCTGCTCTCGGCACATTTTTAATAGGATGATACCCCTGCGACTGACAGCCTGTTGTCGCATATGCAACAATATGTTGCGAATTAAATGTAGTAAAAAGGGTTTATGTGCAATCAGGCTGCTAATTCTATTTTCCTGTTAAAGATCTGACACATACACACACACACACACACACGCAAAATCATTCTGGTTTGGCACAATAATAGTCTTAATCTTCCTTTGTGATGCGGCAAAACAGATTAGAAGGTTACAGTAATGGTGATTAATAATTCAATAAAAACACAAACACCAGAGGGAGCGGGGAATAAAATCAGTACGCAAATCCAATCCACTAAAAATGGCATTCAAACAAATGCAAGGCAAACACTTATAGAAAAGAAATGAGGCAAACCATATTAACAAGGAGACACTTCACCCCCAACGCAAAGAGAAACAGATGGAGCCGAGCCCTCGCCAACTCAACTGCAGAAATCCCAGCTGATACATGCAAACAAATGCATGGCTCATTGTGCATATACTCACATCAATCATATCCGAGACGTCGTGGATGTAATATTTCGCTACCACCGCGTTGGTGGCTGCCAGGTTTAATAAGTAGTCGTTGCGGGCTTTCGTGCATTTCAGTTTGTTCTCGGAGTACTTGGCTTGCCTCTGGAAGAAGAAAACAAAGAGGAGAAAGAGGTTTTATTATAAATCACTGCTTTCACTAATAGTTAGGAACAAAATGTGTTTAGAAAGTAATACAGTAATGTATAATAATAATAATAATAATAATAATAATAATAATAATAATAATAATAATAATAATAATAATATAAATAATAATAATAATAATAATATAATTCAAATTTAATTTAAATTCAATTAAAATACAATTTATTGATTCCTGAAATGAACCAGGAGACTACATTTTCATTTTTTCCCCCACATATTTCATGGCATGTGAAAGCAAGATACAGTAAAAACAAACAAAAAAAACATGTAAACACTGTTATTGTGTATAAAATAAAATCCATATCTAATCCACAAAGACCAAAATGAAAGTTTGACAAAATCAGAGCAATTTACATAACTTATAGATGATTTGAAACGTCAATACAATAAAGTTCAATCCTGTTGTATTTGTAAATGCATTAAAGCTGCAGTACGTAATTTTGACACCCAGTGGTTGAACTAGGTATTGCACTCCTGGATCAAAACAAATGGAAGCGCAAGTTGCCAGATTGAGGACAGGAGCGAGTGATTTATACCGTGCTCTAAATAAAAGCAACGGCACGGATAGAAGGAATACTTTGACATATACTGTATACATAAGGGCATCACGTAACGCAGTGAGTAGCACAATCGCCAAACAGCAAGAAGGTCGCTGGTTGAGCCTCGGCTGGGCATTTGTGGAGTTCGCATGCTCTCCCCGTGTTCACTGTTCCTCCAGGTGCTCCGCTTTCCCACACAAGTCAAAAGACATGTGGTATAGATTAATTGGGTAAACACAATTGGCTATAGTTTATTAGTGTGTATAAGTGTATATGGATGTTTCTCATGGGTTGCAGCTGGAAGGGCATCCGCTGCGTAAAACATACTGTATGCTGGATAAGTTGGCGGTTCATTCCGCTGTGGCGACCCCAGATTAATAAAGGGATTAAGCCGAAAAGAAAATAAATGAATGAAAGAATGAATGAATATATAAAAACATTTCACCAGATGAGTTGATTAGCGCTATTTGAAAAATGTATTCATTTTGATTGATTGGGATGATTCTGTAATCTGTAGATGAGTGAATCATGCATAAAATGTAATAAACAAAGCATACATAAAAACAATAGAGCAACGATAAAGGTGAAATAAACCATGCTTTTTGGTTCTTGGCGGAGTCAAATAGTATTCAGGTACAGAAATTGAATAACTAAATGTAAAATAACACTGTATAGTCTTGATTATAAATAATTACAATAATAATAAAATACAATAATTGTTTACTACAAATGATGCAATTTCTTGTGCCTAAATGCTTTAAACTCTCTCAGGCCTTAAAAACAATGCAAATGATACGGTATGGTTAAAAACTGCAGAGACCACACAAATATCATGACTGGTTTTTGGTCAGCTATATTTGTATATATTTATATTGCATAACCTGAGACTTTTTTGAAATATTGCACATTTGAACATAAGACTTATAAGTACCTGTTTCGATCTCTCAACTCAACTTATTTTCCAAAATAAAAATAAAAGCTTACAGTTTGAATTATTCCCTAATATAAAAACAGCTGTAATTGTATGGAAACAATTTTAATTAATTCTATTTAATTTTCTCAGAAAACAAAAACATAATTTCTTTATAAAAAAAAAATGATGATGATTAGATAAAATGCTGGTATTTTGAGATGGCTAATTACTATATATAAAAAAATATTATAATAATATAAAAAATGGAAATATAAAATAAAAAAATACAATAAAAACTTTTTTAATATAGAAAAACTTATATATTATAGTATAAAAACTTTTTCCACATATGTAGCCATCTCACAATAAAGGCTTCTATTTTATTTTTTCATTTAACATTCTAAATGTATTAATTTGTATTAATCTTTTTTACTGTGTTATTTAAATAATTCAAAACAAATTGTCACCATTATTAATGAATTGATATACATGTGTATAATTCTTTATGTTTTATAATGTTTTAAATATTTATTTTTACAATTAAATGAAAAATGAACAAACGATTAAGTGATTTTGTGTTGTCTCCTTTATTACTGTTTTTGTGACATTCGGAGCGAATGAATAATAATCTGGACCACATGAGATTTTTGGATGCACTAAAACAGGACCTACAGAGCGAGTCTCATCTGTTTGTGAGCTCCAGCTGGATCCTGCTGAATTTTTCATCAAAAAGCTTGAGCACTCAAAGCAGACAGATGCTCGAGTCCCATTAATAACAGCTGACTGCGACATGATTGTATTGACAAAACAAAATCCTTAAATGAAGAACAAACACCAGTGATTAGTACATGTAGGAAAAAAATGATGATCAAACGAGTTGATTAAACCATCACTTTTACGCATTTAGCACATTATAAAATCAAATATAAAGAAAGAAATATATGAGCAGAGTGTTATTTAAAGTCACTAGAAACGGAAGTTAAGATTTCCCTTTTTTTCTCTATCATGACGACATCCATATAAAACGGTTCTGAAAGGAGAAAAGAAAAGTAAGATGGCACGAGTTCATCATTTGGGACTCCAACTGAATGTGGTGGTTGCTTACAAAAGGAAAGAAGGATGATGAATGTATGAAGAAAGGGCTAAATGAGACACGCCCTGATAGCCCCGCCCTAAAGCTATTCCATGCGACCAGAAGTAAAGAAAAGCTTTGCCGAGGTAGAGAAGGTTATGATATTTGATTAAATATTCTGAGGTCAATTGTTTTTTTTATTTTTTACAAAATAATGAAGTGCACATCGGTTGATATGAAGTTTTACAAATTAATTTCGACAGGAGCACGTGATATGATTGATCGCAGCTGGTCTCTCATCCGTAATCAGCAATGATCCAATCAGGCCTACAATAAATACATCGATTTCACACTATAGCCATATCTTCGTTTTGGAAGAATCCCCCCTTCCACCCCATCTCCTCATTTTCTTCCTTTACCAGGGAAGCTCTCAAGACCTATCTGATCTCGGACCCCCTTATATGCTTATTGACCAGGCGGAAGCCCTGGGCTCAATTATCTCCGAGCTCAGAGTTCTTTCGCGGGACAGCATGTCAAATGGCGTCAAGCAATATCTAAGTGTGAACTCTTGAAATGCACATTTAAAAATAAGAAGAGAACATATTTTGATTTTATTCCGACTTTAAAGTTCAGCTGTGAATTCTTATCATCAAGGCAACACATATCATAATGTCTCGCCAAAGAGTTTAAATCATTGTGCCACTGAGTAACAATGATAAGCTGGGTTTGTAGTATAGTAATCTCGGTCACACTTTACAGTAATGTTTCATTAGTTGATATTAGTTAATGTATTTATTAACATGAACTAATAATAACCAATACTTGTACAGTATTTATTAATAATCATAGATCAACATTCACTAATGCATTATTAAAATCAAAAATCACGTTTGTTAACCATTGTTAATGCACTGTGAGTTAACTTGAACTGACAAAATGGGATAAATACTGTAATAAATGTATTGTTTATCATTTGTACAACTAATACAACCTTATTGTAAAGTGTTACCATAATCTCTTCAAAACCTGCTTCAAAAAAGCTTCAAACCTGTAATAGTAATGGCGTCTGAATACATTAAATTATTTCAACTGCTATTGTGGGCGACACGGTGGCGCAGGAGGTAGTGCTGTCACATCACAGCAAGAAGGTCGCTGGTTCGAGCCTCCGCTGGGTCAGTTGGCATTTCTGTGTGGAGTTTGCATGTTCTCCTCGTGTTCGCGTGGGTTTCCTCCGGGTGCTCCGGTTTCCCCCACAGCCCAAAGATATGCGGTACAGGTGAATTGGGTAGGCTAAATTGTCCGTAGTGTATGTATGTGTGTGAATGAGAGTGTATGGATGTTTCCCAGAGATGGGTTGCGGCTGGAAGAGCATCCGCTGCATAAAACAAATGCTGGATAAGTTGGTGGTTCATTCCGCTGTGGCGACCCCTTAATAAAGGGACTAAGCCGACAAGAAAATGAATGAATGAACTGCTATTGTCGTTATTCCTTGTTTTAATGTTTCATATTAATAATATAATATGTTTAGTAATAATATTATTTTTTTATGTAAAACTGCAGAGAAAGTTGTTTTTGCATCGTCCTCTTTGTTGTTTGGTAATAATAAAAATATTTTTTTATCAATTAAATAATATATTTTTATATAAAAAATAAACTTATTTCATTTTTTGTAATATTTGCACTGTAACAGTCACATTTTTATCTCTAAAATGAAACCAATATTATTTTAACTTGTAATCATTTCTCTAAATTGCATTGTCATCTTTATTAAACACAATATTCACATTTATTTTTTCTTTTGATTGGAAATGATAGTACACATGTACGATATATACTCAGCTATCCCACCCAGTGACTGTAAATTCCATTCTTTCGCCTGAAATTTTAACAGTGTAACTATTTTCCCACTTGCTCAGCCTCCACATTAGTAAGTGATAGTTGAGCGAAGCCCATTGAGGCTTGATCAGGTGAGCTGAGATGACTGTGCTGGAGTCTGCCAGTCTGCAGAATCAGGTCAGGCAGCAGAGAAACACACACAGCATCCATGGCTACACCGGTTATAAATAGTGTGAAGCTCAGTGGCTTTCATGCCAATATCTCTACACACTGCAGAGAGCGAGAGAGAGACCGAGAAACACACAGACACAGAGAGCAAACGTGCTGGCTAGCAAACCAAACACAATTCATTCGCTTGAGAAATCACAAAACGCATTCACGTATATCTATTTATGTTTTATTTTCTGTATGGAGCCGCTATAAGTTTGGATTTGTTTTGAGTTGATGGCACTAGCACTATGAATTAGCATGAACTGGATGATTTAGAGCTGGAGTCGCTGACCTGAAATGTTGAATCTGGTTTGTATGAGTAGTCAGCCATTCAGTCTCCAGGCTGTCTACAGTCTCACTGACCTCATTGTCCATTCTTAGATAAAGCCGAGCCTGCATTCATTTCTATAAACCCATCCGTCACGTTCATTCAAAGCTTAGCGCCTGCACTGCCTTTAAAGGGGTCCTTGAGTACGATTTCAATTTTTTATTTTATTTTAGTGTGTCATGTTGCTGTTTGAGCATAAATAAAACCTAAATGGATATGGCGCTCAAAGTTCAATGCAAAGGGAGATATTTTCAAACTAAAATTAGCTTTTTAGACCCACAATAAACAGCTGGTTGAGACTACAGTGAATTAGTTCCTGGGTTTGTGACATCACAAACCCTAACGTTTACAGAAATCCTGCCTCCACTGTGATGTTGCCTTCAACATGCACTAGGTGGTTAGCCAATCAGAACACACTGGACCAACTCATTAGAGAATACTTGGTAATTCTGAGGAAGGGGCTGGAAATCAGGATGTCATCAGACAATTTTTAGAACAACAGGGGAAAAAAGATACATAAAAATTGATGAGGCAACCAGGAAGAAGAAGGCACTGCGACTAGGTGGACAAGTTAATAGTTAATAGAATATTAATAGTTATTAATATTACTAACAATAATAATCATTATTAATAAGCGTTCTAATAATAACTAACAATAATAGTACCATTGTTTACAGTCAGAGTCTTAATTTCTCTTTTTTAAGCTGCTTTGACACAATCTACATTGTAATAGCTCTATATAAATAACATGAATATTTTCATGAATATAAGAAACAATAATGAATAATTGTTTTAGTAATTGTTAATATGTAATAATTTTGGAGTCAAGGTGGCGCAGTGGGTAGCACGATCACCTTACATTAAGAAGGTTGCTGGTTCGAGCTAGAGCTGGGTCAGTTGGCATTTCTGTGTGGAGTTTGCATGTTCTCCCCGTGTTCGTGTGTGCTTCCTCAGGGTGCTCCGGTTTCCCCCACAAGTAGAAAGACATCCACTATATGTGAATTGGGTAAGCTAAATTGTCCGTAGTGTATGGATGTTTCCCAGTGATGGGTTGCAACTAGAAGGGCATCCGCTGCGTAAAACATATGCTGGATAAGTTGGCGGTTCATTTCGCACTGGTGACCCCAGATTAATAAAGAGACTAAACCGAAAAGAAAATGAATGAATGAATGTAATAATTTCGTAACAATCTTTCACTTATTAAGCGTAACAGTAATAATAACTAATACACAGAATATTATTTTACAGTTCACCAACCATTTTAATTTCATTATTTTCAACTTTCAAAAGAACAACAACAACAACAACAACAACAACAACAACAACAACAACAACAACAATAATAATAATAATAATAATAATAATAATGGCACCACGGTGGCGTAGTGAGTAGCACGTTCGCCTCACAGCAAGAAGATCGCTGGTTCGATCCCCGGCCAGGCCAGTTGGCATTTCTGTGTGGAGTTTGCATGTTCTCCCCGTGGTTGCGTGGGTTTCCTCCGGGTGCTCCGGTTTCCCCCCACAAGTCCAAAGACATGTGGTATAGGTGAATTGGGTAGGCTAAATTGTCTGTAGTGTATGAGTGTGAATGTGTGTGTATGGATGTTTCCCAGAGATGGGTTGTGGCTGGAAGGGCATCCGGTACGTAAAAAATATGCTGGATAAGTTGGCGGTTGATTCCGCTGTGGCGACCCCAGATTAATAAAGGGACTAAGCTGACAAGAAAATGAATAAATGAATGAATAATAATAATAATAATAATTTGTATTATTATTATTTTTATTTATTATTATTATTATTATTATCATCATCAATATTTGTTGATATGTAATAATTATTGTTCAATTAATAATTGTAACAGCAATAATAACACAAATAATAATATTATTTTACAGTTCACTTACAGTCCTAATTTATTCATTTTTTTACTTTCAAAAGTGACAATAACAATACTTATTATCAATAAATATTTATATGTAAAATAATTGCTCAACTACTAAGTGTAATGACATAATCAATAATACAAATAATAATAATAATATTTACAGTCTTTATTTATTTTCAACCTCCAAAAGTATCAATAATATTTACTGGTAACACTTTATTTCGATGGTCCATTTGAGTATTAGTAGACTGTCTGCTTAATATCTGTTGATACTGACATTCAACAGACATTTAACTGACTATAAGAAACTTTGCAAGAACATGTCAACTTACACTAACCCCAACCCCAACCTAACAGTCTACTTATAATCTAATGAGAATTAGTTGCAATGTACAGTAACTTAAATTCAACAAACGGACCATCAAAATAAAGTGTGGCCTATTTACGTTTATCAATAATTGTTAATATGTAATAATAATTGTTGAATTATTAAGTGTAACGGCATAATTAAATAATACAAATAATAATATTATTTTACAGTTCATTTACAGTCCTAATTTCCTTATTTTCATGTTTCAAAGGTAAAACTATCAAACTTTCATCAAAAGTTTTACAACCCAAAAGAGTTTTCTCTTCCAAATCCACACTGTAAGCGGCACAAACATACTTAAATGAGTTTGTGTAGAGCAGCATTTACTATAAATCAAATCAAAAGATTTCTAGTTTCATCCTCGCAAAGATGCATTGCCATTGTGCCCAAGAGCACTTAACCAAGAACAAGGCCACTTAACCCAAGGTTCCTGCAGGAGCATTTTCTATCTAATAAGTGAGAAAAATCGCTTTGGATAAAAAGACTATTTAGAGCATCAGTCATGATGATCCAATACAAGAAAGGGCTTTCCGTTCCTACCACAGTGGCTTTCAGAGTAAGTCAAGGAGCAACAAACTGCCGGCTCAATCCTCCTTTGTGCACATATACAATATAGCACTTGAAATAATGTAATCTTTCTCTTAAAGGGTCACAGGGCCGCTTGAGAGTGTTGAGAGATGTAATAAATGTGGTTCTACGCTGCAATAGTTCTTCGCTGTAAGGATGAGGGCTGAATAACATAACTAAACAAAATAACTGATAATCATCACCATACATTCCCAGATGATTGATTTTAATCGCCAATTAGAAAATGTTATAATACTTCATAATACTAAAATTCTGAACAAAAAACTGTAATATATCTAAATTCTGTACTATATCTAGCACATTTTCAGTTGTGTAGCAAGCAAAACTTTCCATAATGTGCAATATTTCCTGCATGCAAGGATCGCTGGTCTCACTCTCTCACGTGCTTTGTCCTAAAGCGACTACTGTATGCTGTATACTTGCATGCTATTTTAGACCAAATATTCAGAGTAGCATGGTAAACAATTTAGACACCGTGTCACAGGTTGCCATTGTTCAAAAATGAACCAATGTAAATATAAAAGCAATTTCACCTCAATACAGCAGGCTAGGTGGAATAGCGCTGTTCACTTATGTTTTGTTGTTAAACTGAATAAAAATCTACATTACCGATGGTCCTTTAAGAAATTGAAAATAGTCACATCGATCTTTCGCTGGAAGCATTCAGTGGCTGAACACTTCCATGCATATCAGAATTATGGCAATTGTCAGCCTGACAAATTTTAATTGGATGAACATTTTTTAGTCTTACCCAGAATATAAAAATACATATAAATACATTTAGATCATTTACATTAATCATTACTGTTGGAATGTGAAGAGACTTTCAACCAGCACAACATAAAATGTTCCTAAAGACAATCACCTACTGCAAACTTTTTGTATTTCAAGATTTCTAAAATGTGGTTAAAATATGCAAATGATGCAATCCTTTGTTAAATATATGTTAATTTGCATTCATTTACAGCACAAAAAAGTACTGGATGAAACCAGGTTTGGAATTCCAGTTTCATTTTCTTAAAAGTAATAGATTCTAAGGTTTTTACCAAGGAGATTTTGGGAATCTTGTTTTATTAGTCCATAATTCGGAAAAAAAAACACATTTCTAAAAAGATTTAATAGAGTTTGCGCCATGGTGGTGTAGGTGGGTAGCATGATCGCCTCACAGCAAGTTTGCATGTTCTCCTCGTGGTTGGGTGGGTTTCCTCCGGGTGCAAAGACATGTGGTATAGGTGAATTGGGTGGGCTAAATTGTCCGTAGTGTATGTGTGTGAATGAGAGTGTATGGATGTTTCCCAGTGATGGGTTGCAGCTGGAAGGGCATCCACTGTGTAAAACATATGTTGGATTCATTCCGCTGTGGCGACCACAGATTAATAAAGGCACTACGCTGAAGGATTCGGATTTCTACCTTCCAATCCGTCTCAGCATGGATCAACATTTATCATTTTCTCATCATCCTGTTTCTCATTACTTTTATTAAAGATGATTATTGAATAATGCAAAAAGTTAACACATTGCTTAATATTAAAATGTTCAGTGGATTTGCCTGTCTCTTTGTAACTATTTTCAGGAGCCACCAAACTAGGTCAGAGTTCACAGAGACCTCGAGTGGAACTGAATGACTGAGGACTGGAAACAACTGTTTCTATTAATTTCTGTTAATACTATCTAAAATGTTTCAAGTGATTTCGCTATTTTTACAGTTAATACTTTTAAAGTGAATTGACTTTTTATTCAAGATAGACTTTGTGTAGTAAGGATATAACTGCCTGAATGTAGATTGTACCAGTTTTGAACTAGTTTGATAAGACAGTTGAGAGTATGAAGAAACAACCTTGGGTTTTTATAACAGATTGTCTCTTGCGTGTGTATATGCATCCGGTGGGTCAGTTCTACAGGTCTGAGACCAGCTCTTAATTTACTACGGGCGACCTGACCCAAGCTTCCTGTCGTCATCCCTATCAGGACTCAAATACAACCCTGCATTGACGTTCATATTTAGAATTGTCTATCTTTGCCATGACCAATCGTAACAGATTACCAGAATCACACCCTTTCTGGCCTCGTGTAGAGGGTATAATTGTTGTTGATTTTGTGATTGTACACAGAGCGGCCAAGGAACTCATTGCGAGTGTTGAAGCTGGCTTCTGCTGATGAAACTGCAAACTATCTTTAGTAAACGCTATTCTGCTCTTCTTCATGTGACAGACTGCTCATTCTTTGGGTTAAAACTGTAAAATTATCCCTACAAAGCCGAAAAGAAAATGAATGAATAAATGAAGAGTAAAATTTTGATCAATTATCTAATAAAAACCTATGGAATACAGAATTGAAGTGGAGATTTATATTGTATTATATTTTTTATATTAAAAGTGTAATTTTAAAGTTTTCTATACACTAGGCTGAAAACAAAACTCTTTATGAAAAGCCATGAAGCCCAAAATCTCAAATCTGACAGGTGCATGAAAAAACAACAACTGTATTTTGGCCTGCAGTATCTTGCCTTAATAAAAACAGGGCAGCATTATGAGTCTCTCTGCCGGGCATTATGAGCTCAGCAGTGTAATCTCACCTTCTCCTTCATTTTCTCGATCTTCCTGACCGAGCTGCGGCGCTGAGGTCTGTCCTCATGGCGCAGGAGGTTGACATTCAGGTCTCCAGATTTGCTAAATTGCTTCTCTTCTTGTTTCTCAGCGTCCTTCAGTTTGCTCTCGGCACTGATGCTCTCTGTGTGGTACATGTGATACGTCTTCATCACCTGTGGGGGCGACAGAAAAGAAAAATTGGTCTAAAAGCTTCAAACTGCATCATAACCAGTAATGTATTACAGTGTTTTTGTCCTAATTAGCTGTGAAAATGACAGTGAGATTTTGAATGAGGTTTTCTGCTGTTTCACCTGATAGCCACGCCCATGCTAAAACCTGATTGGTCAGTAAATCCTAACCCACACCATTCTTTATTGTTTGATAAACAGATTAGTGATGTTATTAGAGCTAGGTTTTTTTTTTTTTTTTGCGATTTAAGGCGCCACGGTGGCCTAGTGGGTAGCTTGTTCGCCTCACAGCAAGAAGGTCGCTGGTTCGATCCCTGGCTTGGCCAGTTGGCATTTCTGTGTGGAGTTTGCATGTTCTCCCCGTGGTTGCGTGGGTTTCCTCCGGGTGCTCCGGTTTCCCCCACAGTCCAAAGACATGCGGTGCAGGTGAATTGGGTAAGCTAAATTGTCCGTAGTGTATGAGTGTGATTGAGAATGTATGGATGTGTTTCCCAGAGATGGGTTGTGGCTGGAAGGGCATCCGCTGCGTAAAACAAATGCTGGATAAGTTGGCGGTTGATTCCGCTGTGGCGACCCCGGAATGAATGAATGAATTTGCGATCTATAGCAAATATTGCAATCTTCTCTCAGGGAAGGACATGAAAGTTGTTATTCATGCACAGTCTAGATTCATTATATCTAGAATGGATTACTATAACTCTCTTTATTCTATTCTTTCTCTATCTTCATTGTTACGATTGCAAGTTTTTTTTTGCAAGAATTTTGACTTGGTCAATAAAGAGACATCAATTTCCCCAGTTTTATCATCCCTCCAATGGCTTCCTGTTGAATTTAGGGTAGACTTTAAAATCCTTTTATGTGTATATAATGCATTATCTGGCTGTGAACCAAGTTACATTTCTGAACTTCTTGTCATTTTATAACTAAGAGCCATTGGGCTTTTTCTGTGGTTGGTTTCAAACTCTGGAATGGTCTCCCTTATCATGTGAAATCTGCTCTTTCTCTGAACCTTTTTAAATCTAAACTATTTTTATTCTTTAGCTTTTACATGAGTGTGGATATAGTTGTAATTTCGTAGCCTAGATGTGTTTGTACATTTGTACAGGATGTAACTAGATTAATCTGATTGTGTTTAAATGTGCTTTATACAGTAAATAAATGTTTTTGTTGTTGTTGTTCAAAAGAGAATACCCTTGCAGAGATTCTATACATTTAAATATATTTTGTACAGCCTGAGATTTGAGTCACTATTTAGCATGACTTATTATTGGATTTTTAATAGTCTTAGTAACTTAGTATTTCCATGGCAACCCATCTGGTTTATCATGTGAGACATCTCAGCTAAATGAAGTGGAGAGATTAAAGCTGCTGGGTTTACAATACAAAAACTCATCGACTACTCCCAATACAAAAAGTAAGTAAGTGGCATGTTCATTCATTCATTCATTCATTCATTCATGCATTCATTTTCTTCTGCTTATTCAGGGCCGGGTTGTGGGGGCAGCAGTCTCAGGAGACTTCCCAGATGCTCCTTACCCTATATATAAGTTTGCGCCCTGTTACCATGTGAAGGACACTCCTTTCGGCCGCTTGTATCCGAAATCTTGTCTTTACGGTCATGACTTAAAGCTCAAGACCATAGGCGAGAGTAGGAACATAGACTGACTGGTAAAGCGAGAGCTTTGCCTTTCGGCTCAGCTCTGTGTTTACCACAACAGACCGGTACATCGACTGCATTACTGCTGCCACTGCACCGTTTCACCTGTCAATCTCATCCTTCCTTCACGCCTGAAAAAAACCCCAGGATACTGGGATTGAAGCTCATATGCAAGCACCTGGTGGTAGGGTTTTATCCCATGGAACCCAGCCAGTGTCAGCCCGAAGGAGCAACGTGGGACCATCATCCTGCAGGACCTCCACTTGCAGGGGGAGCCATAAGGGACCGGCGCATTGTGGAACAGGTGGTGGTCGAAGGTTAGGACCACGACAACCCGATATTCAGGCACAGAAACTGGCATGTTCATATAATGGGTATATGAAAGATGAGAAGAAAGCTCAAACAACCATCCATAGACCAAATATCAGGAAAGTGATCAAACAAGTGGAAAAAAGTATTGGATTAAAACACCCAGGTATAAAAAAAAATGCAAAAAAAAAAATGTGAAGCTGTGCATTTCTCAGTGGAAGAGCATCAGCTGTATTCCCGTCAGCTCTACAGAACAGGCCACCTCATGAATATGCAGAAGAGTATGGACTTGGCAGCAGAATCATCCATAATCCTGCCTCTTTCCACTAGAAATCCAAGCCTTCCACTCACCGTCGGGAAGACGGAGGCTGAAGAAAAGGGTGACTTATGGACAATCAGATTCTGAAGGAAGTGTGTATGAAACAAAACCACACATTCTGCTGACTCCGACAAGAGAGACCGCTGCATGACAGTGTGTTCGCAACAATTGCTTTTACCTCATGTCAGACGAGCGCGGCCCAGTCTCTAACTCAACCCCATTATCCTCTATGCTCAAACAATGGAGCGAGCAAGTGAAAGAGGAGGGGGTTCTTTGCACCATTGCCCTGCTTTATTTCACTTCTTATAGCCGGCTCATGGCTGTCTGACTGTGCATTCAATAAGGAACTTGTTAAATCAGCCAGGCTGCTGGCGTTCACGGACATTAATGTACACACACTGGGCTATTTCCCTCTAACTTTACTCACACAGATCATCGGTTCACTCCAGAAGAGGTCATCAAGTGCGTCCGCATGATGGCACTATGCATGCTGAAAGAGATTCTTCCTCTGGCATTTAAAGGGACAGTTCACACAAACATGCAGAGTTAATTTACTCACTTTAAGGATATGCAAGGTGTTGGTGTTAAAGATGTTTAGCTGAAGCTTTGATAACTGGTGATTTATACTGTATAAAAGCAGGTCAATCGTTATCAATCCTTAAAAAAGACATAGTAGTGTTAGAGGCTTTGCTATTGCCAGTATATGTTTTTTTTTATTCAGACTCTGAAAAAGGTGTTAACTATTGACTTGAGTGTAATGAATCACCAATGGCTAAAAATATTTTCATATTCAAAAAAATCACCAATTTTTTGGATGATGTGAGGGTTGGTAAAGGGTTTGCACCACCAGCCCTAAAATATCAAACAAATGTCTTTCATTATTTGGACAGACAGGTAATCCTACTTCAAATGTATGGCTGATCATTTAAGCAAGAAGCTGACTTGTAAATCTGCTTGAATAAACAATGCTTTAAAACACTTTTTTTGTAGAAACTAATCAATAAACGGCTTATTTAAAAGTAAGAACTACATAAATTTGAATTCTGACATATAATTATGGCATTTCTGTGTGAAGTTTCCATGTTCTCCCCGTGTTTGCGTGGGTTTCCTCCGGTTGCTCCAGTTTCCTCCACAGTCCAAAGACATGCATTATAGGTGAGTTGGGTAAACAAAATTGGCCAGAGTATATGAGTGTGTGTAGGCCTGTCACAATAATCAATATATCGACTTAAAGCACAACATATGGACATGTCCTTAATTATTTTTATACACACAATATATGTCGTCCATTCACAGAAAACAATTCTAGCCACATTTCAGCTGAATGCACAGCCTCTCTATCTCTATCGGAGGTGTCAGTATAGTAAAAAAAAAAAAAACTATAGTATGTACTTTAAATTACCATAGTATATTCATGTGAGTGCCTGATGACTGAAAACAGATATGTTATTCCTTTTTATCTTGTTATTTTGTTAACATTTATTATTATTTATTTATTTGTTTAGGATATGTTTTCGTAATACAATAATTAGTCCAGTACCTAATTATTAAATTGCTAAAATGACTATAATTAAATGAAATATTCTAAAGAATATAATATTATGTGTTCTTTGGAAAAGTGCACTTGCATTGTGATGCAATTATAGTGTCAAAATGGTGTTAAAATGACAATAATATTGTTTAATATTGTTTATTGCCAATAAATTTTGGTGCTATATATCGTATCACAAACAATAGATATCGTGACAGGCCTAGGTGCATGTGTGAATGTGAAAGTGTATGGGTGTTTCCCAGTACTGGGTTGCAGCTGAAAGGGCATCTGTTGCATAAAACATATGCTGGAATAGTTGGCAGTGCATTCCGCAGTGGTGACTCCTGATAAATAAGGGACTAAGCCGAAGAAAAATGAATGAATTAATTTACTGTTTTTGCACCCTAATGTCATTTGCAACTTTTTATTTTCGTTTATTCTGTGGAGCACAAATCAAGCTTGCTCATGAAAATTTAATGCATCATTTGCTAAATTTCTTAAAAACAACATAATAATTACTACAAAAACATTTCAATTAAGACCTAATTTGATCAATAATTCTCAAAGATTAAACATGAAAATCACCAAAAAATAAAAACAGAATTTGTGGGCAAATCTTTGATTTTGATTTAAAGAACTGTTTAAACTATTTTTTTTATACTAATCTCTATACCAGGGGTGCCCAAACTCAGTCCTGGAGGGCCGTTGTCCTGCAAAGTTTAGTTGCAACCCCAATTAGACACACCTGGACTAGCTAAAATCTGCAGGACACCGGCCTTCTGGGACTGAGTTTTAACACCCCTGCTCAATACTTCAAGCTGGGAAAGAAGAAAAAGGATACAAACATTCATTTTTACCTGAACAATCATTGTAAAACTACATTCTAAATATTTTTAAATGAACTTAAAATGAAAATAAATTTGCTGAAATTGAGATTGATATTAAACACGTCTTTACAGTCAAAAACTCAGGACTGAACCCAATTTTTTAGACTGCCATCTATGTATAATACTTTCATCAATATGATTAACCCAACAAGCCTTGAGGCCTCTGGTGAAAACATGCAATCTCTCTAAAGTCAATACACCTTCACCATTAGCCTTGTTCTTTGATCTAATATAAAATGTTCCAGTCATTAAATGTTACACGGTATCCGGGACCAATGTCCCCAGTATTCCCTGATGGAAAAAGCTGTTTCCTCAAGCTCATTAGGAAGAGGATGCAAAGGATGTTTCTCAGAGAAGCGCTAGCTGTGTCTGGCCTCAGGACAGATCAACAGCCTTTTAACAGGCTCTAGTAAACATACACAGATGTGCGAAATATCTTCAAGCTACCTGATTCCTAGATGGTGTACAGTACGCTGCTGTTCACTTGCACTTGTGAAAACAGTTCATCCATTACACTGAACACTGATGGAGGACAAAATGTGGTCATTTAAATATATCAGAATTTAAAGAGACAGTTCAGCCGCCACATTGTGTTGCTTAAATGTTTTTCGGCCCTCCTTTTAAGATGAAACCACACTTTTAGCTAAAAGACTTCTTTAAAAGGTCTCTTGAAGAAAAAAATACCCTTCTATAGTCTTGCGGAGAGTAGATTAACAACATATTTAAATTTCTGTGTGAATAATTGCATTAGATTTGACACATATTATTTTAAAAATCCATATAATTTTCACAAATTCATTATTTTAACTTAAATAAGATACAACATTTTAAAGTATATGAAAAGTTCAGATGCCAAATACCTCTAAATCCATCATACCTCTTTTTTGTAAATAAGCATTTGCTATCAGGCTCCTCTGATTAGGTTCAGAAGTTTCATTTTATAGGCAATGAAAATGTTATTAGCTAGTAAATAATTGTATTTTATTTTTTCAAAAATGTCACTTTAGACAATTCTTTGTTTTTTAGCAAGGTAGATTTTATTTTGCGCCAAAACCAGCTAAATCCACTTCTGCTTTTTTTGCAAAAACCTCTAAATCCACTATTGAGACAAGCCAGTGTAATTAGCAGAAAAAACACTGAAGACGCAATTAGAAATTATTTTACCAATCATAAAACACACAAACCACCTAAAAATAAAAATACACAAATATGTCAAGTGACGGTTCATTCCGCTGTGGTGACCCCTGATAAACCAGGGACAAAGCAGGAGGAAAATGAATGAATGAAATCTGTCAAGTAAGTGCATTAATCAATAACATTAAAATGAATATTAATTAAATGCTAACAATTTGTTGTCATTTCTGCAATTTGGGATTTAGATTTAACGTAAGTAGAGCAATGTAGACATTGTTAACTAAGCTTGTATCAAATAATGTAGTGTAAAAACATTGTGAAACATCAATATCTGTGCATTGTCCATTAATAAAAAAGTCATATAATTTATTGAAGTAATATAAATAAAGCATAGTTTTATGCATTCTGTTTATCTTTTGAAAAATAGCTTACATTAGCAAATAAAACACACGGTAGGCCTACTGGGCAAAAAGGGGATGTCTCTCAGACACTTTTAGAAGCTGTCATTCATTCATCCTCACCACACTCAAGGTCTCTTTTGCGTCTCTTGTTTGTACTCATAGCATCCATGTGGGATAAAAGAATGGCATCTTAATGTCGCCTTTCGTGAAATCGAAAAGTTGCCGTTTAATGTATAGTAAATTGGACTCATTCAGAGTAGCGTCACTGCGCAAAAGCACCTTATGAATACATGTTACACTTCCGACAGTGTGTTTTCTTTTCCTTATAATGCACAGATTTTTGAGGTAAGGGTCATTTTCATTTGCCATTCACTGACAGTCGGACAGGCTCATCCAGCTCATCAAACTCAATCTTTTAAAATCTAAATCGACAGCATAATAAAACAGCCTCCTCATAAAAGCCGGCTCATCATCACGCTGCTACATTGAAAACATATGATTTAATTCGTGCCTTCTGATAGGTTCTCGGGATATAGTGGCTTTTGTTGCCAAAGGCAAGTAGCGTTTAGCGGCTTTTGCCAGCAAACTGTTATTTCTAAATGTGCTGACGCTGCAACTTAGATGATTTGAAGCAAAACTATTTGTTAAACATGTAGTATGTGCCAAAAGCAGTCGCTCATTTTTGGCGGAAGTGGAGTTTAGCAGCTTTTGCATCTGAACTCTTCATATCCTGTATACCCACACACAATACTGTATATACTGTATACAGTAAGATATCGGTGCTGTAAATGTATGTAGCGCACCCTCAGGACACCCACAGGTACTACAACTGCTTAGACATCCAAGTAAATCTAAGGGAAGATGTGGACCAGTACTGCAGGTTCGTAGGAGCAGCAATTAGAAACTAACTAAAGAGAACAGACAACACAGGTAAGTTTCAACTATTACGAACTTTATATAAATAAAAAAAATAGTAATTGTCTTAGTTTCTCTTTCCAGAAAGTACAATAAAGAAGAACAGCTTTATCCAGCATTTTACTTTAATTGATTTACAATAAGTTAGATTATGTAGTTATCGTTAGATTCTACAGGGAATTGTTAAGTGCATACACTTTCACAAGAATGTATTTAACTTTAACAAAAATACATTTAATTCTATACATTCTACTGTATAACAGCAACATATTTATTACTCAACTGCTTCAAATGGACTTTTATTTTGACAGGTTTGCAAAAACATTTAAATGTGCAGCCCTACTATTGATTTATTCATCCAAAACTCAATGACATTCCATGGTACACAGGATGTTCAATCTCTATGATGAAATTCCTCAATCCCATTCACATTTCCCACATCACAGAAGTCATTATTTTAAAAAGCTAAACTCCATTTTCTCAACTCATTAAGTCTGCAATGGTCCCCGTGATATTTACTCTTGAAATCGCACTCGGGCTGAAAATTTGAATAAAAACACTGAGTTGGCGAGAAACATTGACAGGATTGTACTCCGGTGCAGGGCAAAATCTAGGTTAGAGCTGTCACCCATCAGCCGGTAACCCTTAAACAGAGCACAGCAGAGGAACATGTTTACAAGCAGGTTTGATCGACATGCTTGGCAAACCTCCAACATCAAAATCGTATTTACAGGCATGTCGAGGTGAAGCGGCCCGTGCAGTTAAGAGCAACACTTTGACACAAGCACTGACTGCGCCTTTAAAAGCATGCAATTCTTGAGAACACACAAACGCTTTGTTATGATTGAGCAAAATTATTTAATTAAATCTAAAAAATGTCATATTGTGACATATAATGACTCTTATGACTGCAAACACAAAGTCACTTAAATCACCTTTCTTCCCCATTCTAATGCTCGCTTTGAACTCCAGCAGATCGTCTTGACCATGTCTACATCCCTAAATGCATTGAGTTGCTGCCATGTGATTGGCTGATAAGAAATTTGCTTTAACGAGCAGATGGCAACGTGGTTAACGACAACGTTAACCACAACGTACTTTTATCTAAATTATCGAGGTTTAATTTTTTTATTAATGCATTATCATGGATGGGAGTCATATTTAAAATCGAGAAAACAAAGTATGAGAATTAATGGCGCATGCTCACCCTTCATTAATTGTCATTTTGGAGTTCCACAGGGATCAATTCTTGGACCAATTCTGTTTAGTTTATACATTAATGACTTGCTTGCAGTGTGTCCAGAAGTTCAGGTCCAAATGTATGCAGACAACGCAGTAGTATATAAGTGTTTCTCAACTGGTGGGTCGCAACCCAAAAGTGGGTCGCAGGAACATTCTCAGTGGGTCGCGGAGTTTGTGGTCAAAAAAACAACACCGGACCTTTATTTTGAAATGCGTGCGCGACAACTGATCCCTTTGGAATCGATGTGGAAAGCGTCACGTTGCCGAGCAACATAGAGAGTCAGCTCATGGAGCCTTTATGTGATAAGACGCTGAAAAAGAAATTCAGTGAAGTAAGCCTCTCCCAGTTTTCGCGATCTGAGAGTGCCATCAAACTCATTTCATTCAGAACTACGTATTTGTGTGAAAGTGGCTTCTCTTCCTTGGTGCAGCTTGACTCCAACCAAATCTTGATCTTCGGGTAGCACTGTCTACCATCACTCCTGACTTTGAAACTCTTATCACATCAGTAAAGCACATCCTCAGTTACATCCTCATCTTCCCAAATTACTGTTAAGTGAAACATATGTTTATAATTGCTGTCATATTAGATGTAAAAATGGTTATGGATGTTTTAATCATTTTACAATTTGCTGGTTTGTTCTGTTCAACAGGATCAGTGGTAATGTTTTATTAACAGTTCAGTTTTGTTCATGGTAACAACCTTTCCTTACCCTAACCACTGTTTACAGTATTTGTCGTTTTTACTTTGTAATATTTCAATAATTTGATACATTTTGTTAAATGTCACCAATAAAATATTGTTTATTTGTATGTCTTGCTGATTTTCTCATGATTTTTTAAATAAATCCAAATTAATTAAAATTCCTAAAATTATATTACAGTTCCTAAAAATTTGGGTCACGGCTTGATGACCATGTAAAAATGTGGGTCCCGTGGCCAAACCAGTTGAAAACCACTGGTACAGTATATACTCACGCAAAAACCAAAGAACAAGCTGCTAACATACTCACTGCTGCACTCAAGAAAGTTTCAGACTGGTTATGTTGTTCATGTCTTACCCTCAACGTAAGTAAAACTGTGGGAATGTTTTTTTCAATTACGAAAAATGAGGAGCATTGCTCAGATATTTTAGTTAATGGAGAAGTAATAAATATAGTTGATCATTTTAAATATTTAGGTATAATTATTGACTCTAATTTAAATAAATAAAAAAACATATTAAGAAAGTTTCTAAAAGTGCTAGAGCAAGCCTGAGGATTTGTAGAAACATCAGGCACCAGTTACCTTTGGCTGCTGCTAAACTTTTTATGAATACAATGGTTTTCCCTCACTTATCTTATTGTGCCACAAGCTGGTCCCACACGAACATTACAACATTAAAACCATTGTATTTAATCTATAAACAAACTGTAAAACTGTAAAAAAAACAACAACAAAAAACAAAGGAGCTATCATTATTGTAACTGTATTGCACAACATACTGTAAACTATTAACATTCGACAGTTTTTTATTTTATGCTGATGCGTGTTTAATGTTTAAAATGATAAAAATGATAAAATTTCTCTGACGACTCATCATAATCAATCTAAAATGATTCATTCTTTCCAAAAAGAATATTTAAGTCATTTGGTAAAATTGTATTTATATAACAATTATAATGCAGAATAACAAAATATCGCAATGTTAGATTTTTCCAATATCGAGCAGCCCTACCGGACAACTATAGTTGACACATATTCAAATATAGTTTTCTAGAAAAGATTTTAAAAACCTAGGTAAAATAAATGCAATACATGTTCCTATAGGACACTATTAACAAGGCTACATCCATGAAACTATTTAGAAAAAATTGGTCACTAATGAATTAAAGTCAATACAGAGCTTTCATGAGGTAAAAAGCATGATGGATTGGGTTTGGGACCAGTATTGGGTGATCAAGATGACTAGGAATCAGTAGTTTGCATTCCTGATTGGAGCATCCCTAATTCGTGTGATCCTTTCTGATTCATCCCAATCTGAAAGTCATTAGACTGCACATCAGTCTGATATGATGAATGAATCAGTGCTCATTCAGGCAGCTCAACCTCATTCTCTTTGCCATCACTGCTCTTACGAAACACAGTCTGTCTCTGGCCGGTTGACAGGTAAATAGTTTGACTTAAGTGTCTTGGGATTGTCTGCCATTTTGAAGTGTTAGCAGTTAGGGTGTGTACCAGACTAGAAGAGCATGCAGACGTGCTCCAGGCAGCTTCTGTGGAGATGGAAGATGTATATAAATCATTGCTGTTAGTTTTAGGTTTCTGGCTAATGCGCAGATACTGAGCTAATGCGGCTTAGCGGAGGAAAGGAGAGACTATACTTCCACAGCTCTCGGACTAACCTAAGACGCCACAAAAACCTCACGGCAGTGCTGCTGGATGCGAGAATAAATGTTTTGACAGTTTGTTTTTTTTAACTTAGGAATAGTGAAAATATACTACATGTGGTAAATTCAATGTTTTCAGGCTTTTATGTTATTTTTTCAAAGCGGATGGTATCAGTTGTCCCCAAATGTTATGTTATGGTATTGTTTTTTTTACTGATGAATGAATGATGAGAAGATGTAAGTGAAATAATATATTAATAAATATATATTATATCTATACACTCACAGGCCACTTTATTAAATGCTCATGTTGTTCTGTGCATGTTTATTTAAAGGTACAGTTCATATACCTGACTGTTTGTATTAAAAGGACAAAATTGTATTGCAAATAATGTATAAATATAAATATATTTATAAATTTTAAGACAAGAATTCTTGTGCTGTGAAGTAAAATATAAAATTGTGTATAGAAAGCTTCGTCAATGCTACCGTGATATCGAATTGAACCAAATCGATTGCATGATAATCGTAACCAAACCGAACTGAGACCACTGTAGGTTCACACCTCTTAAATATATTTTTTTTTTTTTTTTTTTTTTTTTTTTTTTTTTTTTTTTTTTTTTTATATATAAATTTTAATGTTTTCTTATTCCCTGCACAGCAAAATCCTAAGAGGAGACAGTGTTTGGTCTAATACTGCACTTACAGCATTCAAAGGAAAAATTTATAAAAAAAAAAAAAATCAAGAGTCAAAGAGCCCAAGTAAAGTAAATACTGCTCTCCACAATGGTGACGTCTAGTGTTTTCAGTAAATCATCATAAAAGTAAATAACGATTAAAGGGGTCATTTTTGTTATTTTGTATACTGTGATCTGCGCTCAAAACATCATAATTTAGCAGTAATAGGCTATTTTTCATCCTGTTTTTCTACCTCCCATCAGAAAACACGTAGACATGTAAGATTGTAGAACTGGAAGTAAACAGCCACAGCTATGAATGGCTAACCATTTAGCTTTTTTCAAATCTGTCAATGTTTTGCTTCTAAGATGAGGTTTCAAATCTGAAAAAGACAGCTGTTCTGTGTTCATCGGTTTAAACTTTATGCTAATTCATTTAAATTTATGTTTGGAGCATCGTTATTGTTTGTTTTCTGCATAGACTTGTTTGCCCCTTTCATTATTTACTGGCTAGAGCAGGGGTGTCCAAACTCAGTCCTGGAGGGCCGGTGTCCTGAAGAGTTTATCTCCAACTTGCTTCAACACGCCTGCCAGAAAGTTTGTAGTATATCTAGTAAGAGCTTGATTAGCTGGTTCAGGTGTGTTTGATTAGGGTTGGAGCTAAGCTTTTTAGGACACCGGCCATCCAGGACAGAGTTTGGACACCCCTGGGCTAGAGCGACAAGTGGTGGGCGAAGCCAAACCAGCAGTGAGTTAGAAGCAGGTCACAAATCCCAAATCATGGTCAATGAATCCCAAAACGTATTTTATATAAGGTTTTATAGTGTTTTCTGATGCTAAGTTGTTGTTCATAATTATTTGTCTTTTGTTTTCTAGCTAAATGTCGTTAATAATGTAATAAAATAATTTTTTCTGCATTATGTCTACTGTGATGTTCTGAATGACAAAATAAAGGAAACTGAAATTTGTGTTGTTGTTGACGTTCTGTGGAGATACTGTTACGCCACATTCTTGGATAATAGAGAGACATACTCCCCAGCATGTCATTCAGGCAGAATACAGGGTATTTTTACAGTGTAATGAACTTTATTTGTCAAAAGCTCAAGGAAATTTCATAAATTGATTTTTTTTAAGTTTATGACCCTCTTTCAGTTAATGATGCTGTAAAAAAGTTTTATTTCACAGAGCAATCAATTCACTTCATAAATTTCTAATGTATCACCAGGAGCCGAAGGTATTAATTATGTGTTGCTTGTATATGTTGCCTGTATAACAGCAATATTGCCATTGACTTCCATGTTATGAGTCAGCAAGGATCAAAATGTCACTAATATCTTGGATGTCTTGAGGGTGAGCAAATTAACAGCAAATTTTCATTTTGAATGAACTGTCACTTTAAATAACATAAAATACCATAAAGAGTCACATGTCTTTAGAGAGGTGCTACCAAAGTCATCACCCAATTCTGCATAAATGCATGTTTAATAGGGCTTCAAGTGCAGCGGACAAGGGCACTGCGCTATAGACTAATATCCTTTAAGCTGCAGAATTTTTAATGAGCTGTTTTGACATCATTTAGAAAAAGGATTACTGTTCTCAGATGCAGTACACAATCAATATTACAGTTGACCTCATCTCTCGTTTATTACAGTTTGGCCAAAAAGAGCTGGTGAGATTTTACGCCTCACTTACATTAAATGTGCCAGTACATCCGTTATAAAAACACCAAACAATATGTTAAAGTTTTTCCAAAGGAAATAAAGATAAATGAATGCATATTTTTGGTTTTAAAAAACAACAACATTTACTCTAATACTCAAAAACATTGATCTCTTAATGCACAGAACTGAAGTATTACAGTCATTTTTCTTATTCTACATTGTGAATATAAAACATAACTCAGACCACAAACAGGAGGCAGAGGAATCAATACTGAAAGCTTCTAGTGCAGGCTCTCTTTCAATATTAATGTCAAGCTGTATATTAAGATCAGAAGCAAGATACTATGCTCTATCAAGCCATCTTTATGTAGAGGTTTGCAAAGTGTCTCAAAATGTGTGATGTAACACTGTTAAGCATAATCCTCAGTGTACTGACTCAAGTTAACGCAAAACTTAACAGGTCAAACATTAAATTGGTAGTTAAAAAATAATTAATATGAAATATTATGCAATAATATTAAATGCAACTAAAGTATCTACTTTGATGTTTCAAATAATCTTTGCAACTAATCAAATGTCAAAATATGTAATAACCCTTAATTGCCAGTGTAACCTATGTAATTGAAAACGTGTCATGTACAAAATTCATTGATATTTTGGCCCCACTGTAATCCTTAAGGCTGGTTTATGCTTCTGCCACAAGGTGACACACAGTGCATTTACAGTATACTGTACTTCTATGTGCTGTTTGTGTTGCTTTGCAATAACACTTCCGAAATGCTAGCTGGCAGTAGGCTTTTATATTTCCCTGTTTCGAATTTCTTAGCGGCTATTTTGTATTTTCTGAATGCTACATGTAGCTCAAACTCGCTCCTTCAGAGGCGGGAACCAGTGGATGTGCAACAACTTTAATCATAAAAACTAAATTTTCCATCTGGAGCTCCTTTAAGGGACTCCACACTTGTAAACAATCGCTCTATCGGGTTCAGGGCTCACAGCACCTCCTGCACTTGTCACAGCTATTAAGCCAACCAATCACAGAGCTTGCTCTACACGTCGTTGCGATGTAGTTATGATGTAATGTAGCTACATTTTTTAGAGGGCAAACTACTTATTTAAAATGAGCTGAAACAACACAAACCTGAATATTTTTTGGGGGAAACTTAATCGTTTTATGTTCAATCCACTTAAATTTGTTACATTAACTTAGGGTGCTTTCACACTTGGTTGCCTGGACCGTACCCAAGTTCAATTGTCCCCCCTTGCCACCTTCTCAGTTGGTTTGTGTTCACACTGTCTTTTTTCCTTCTGAACCCCGGTACGCTTGAGTCATCAAGCCGCTGTTTTGTTTACGGCTGTTGCCAGGTAACGGACACGAACGCAATGCGCCAAAATGCAAAGACGTCCGCACTTCGCACATCGCGGTTGTTTCGCTTTTATTGAACCTTTTGGTTTTGGACATACAGAAAGCGACTCGCGTCTATCTGCTGCAAAAATAATATAAATGTTCAGAACACCACGCGATGTCTGCAGATGCTGTTTTTGGAGGAGACAAGCAGACATTATCACTGTTTATACTGGGTCTGTCCCGCTTGTCGTCAAGGTAGGTGACATACACACACGCGCACACACACACGAATGAACGTTATGAAAACTAAAGTTTGTTGTACAGTTGGCGGCTCATTTCCGGCTTTTGGCACGATTGCATTCATACTACAAGTGAACCGTACCTCAGACCACCTCTTTCAGGCGGACTCGGGTACGGTTCACGGGTGCGCACCCAAGATCAGAAGACGTGTTCACACTAGCTAAACGTACCGTACTATGACGTCAAAAGAACCCGGGTGCAGACCAAAAGTGCTAGTGTGAAAGCACACTTAATGAATTTGTGTTGATGAATGACTAATTGTGGAACCCTGCATTTTTACAGTGCAGAATCTCTCAATACGTCATCAAATAAATCTTGCTTAAAAATGCCTGACAGGATACATAAACCATGAATATTAATATGGAATCGAGCACACAACCTACATTCTAATACTTCACCTAAAATCTCACATTTCTGGTCAGCTTAGCAAAGAAATTACATATTAAATATTTTGTGACCACAATGAAGCAGATCCTAGTAATTTAGACCTTTCTGCAGGGATTCAGTATCCTGACAGGCTCTATTTGAGGAAAACAGAGGAAAGAGGAAGGGTGGCAGTGAAAGGATAATGATCCTCTCCCTTGTCTTCTCCAGCGATACATTATACGCCCTGTCAGTGACCTTGAAACACATCAGAGTCGGAGCGCCAGATCCCAAAGCGCATATGTGTGCATTTCTATGATTTAAAGGAAGAAACATTGGCTACCTGACTCATGAACATTTCGCATGTGCCTGGAAGGATTTAAAAGGGATAGTTCACCCAAAATGAATTATTTATAGCCAATTCACAATCAATATCAAAACCTGTTTGATTTCTTCTTGTTAAACAAAAAAATTGGACATTTTGAAGAAAGCTGAAAAGCTGTAAGCATTTACTTAAACACTATTTGACCTCACTGCTTTGGAAGCTAATGGTTACAGGTTTTCAGCTTTCTCCAAAATATCTTCTTTTGTGTTTAACATAATAAAGAAACTTAAAGGTTTGGAACCACTTGACAGGGTGTAAATGGTAAGTACATTTTAATTTTTGTGTGAACTGCCCCTTTAACTTCCAGATCTTTATGGTCGAAAGAGCATATGAACATTTTGAATGCTAAATTATAAGAGTGGGTGCCTTTTTAGTCTTATTAATTAATTTCTACATTATGTTTTGCCACAGTTTATTGTCTCATTTTAATTCAAGGAACTTTTTAATGAAAATATTTGTAAACTTTGTAAACAGTCTATGCCAATGATATAAATAATAACAACAAAAATATGTAATCAAATGATGGTGCATCACATTAAAAACTAAATATGTGAAACACTCTAGACCAGGGCTGCCCAAGCTCGGTACTGGAGGGCCGGTGTCCTACAAGGTTTAGTTCCAACACCAATCAGACACACCTGTGCTAGCTAATCAACCTCTATGGCTTTTTAGAAACAGCCGTGCAGGTGTGTTGAGGCAAGTTGAAGCTAAAATCTTCAGGAGACCGGCCCTTGGGCACCCCTGCTCTAGACTACATAAAAGAGAAAATCAGAACATACTTCTAGTCCTAAAGAGCCATTTACACAGATTTTATTTATTTATTTTTTTCTGAGGTAAAAACACAAGACGCAAGCACTGGAATGGGAAAAATGAAAGGTTGTAAGTGGTAAGTTTGGGTACTTTTATCTGGATGTTTTTAGCATGCTGTTTCCTGCTAAATTTACAGAAGGAGAGTATTTTAGTGAATCATGGAATGTGATTTACAGGGGTTTGCGGTACTCGGTTAAATGGTATTTCCACCAATATTTAAAGGGTTAGTTTACATAAAACAGAAAATTCTGTCATCATTTACTCATCCTTCACTTGTTCCAAACCTATACGAGTGTCTTTATTCTGTTGAACACAACAAAAACTATTTTAAAGAAAGCTGGAAACCGGTAACCACTGACATCCATAGTATAAAAAAACTAATACCACGGATGTCAATGGTTTTCCAGCTTTCTTCAAAAAAATGCATGTCTTGACCCAGTTTGCACGTGTGTTGTTAGTAGATTACATTATCGAGATTCATAGAACACCTTATCATCCTCGACTCTCCTTGTTTGTGACCTAATTGTTCTGATTTATGCACTTTATTAAACATAATGAAAATGAGCTGCTGTGCCTGTGCTATTTAAGTCAAGCACTGTCAGTAGATCACTCAAACAAACACTGTTATAGGATTGCTCTCTCACAGTAGTTTGTACTGTTTAGTTATTCTGTATTTAATGTAGTTTGTCAGTACTACTTTTTAGTACTAGATTTTTCCTTGAATGCTCTGAAAGTGAGTCCCATCATGTTTCTCCTTTCCTACTAAAACCAACACTGACACGCACGGTGGATTATAAAAATCTGAAGAGAACTGCTGTATTGATCTTTTATGTATGCTTGATGTAGACATTATATGTTATTTTTGTTTAAAAAAAATATTTACTGGTAATAACAGCCTACTTTAAGTTTCAAAACCAAATGTCTACATCTTGAGTGAGAAATATCGAACATTTTAATAATTTTATACTGCTTCTGAATTTAAAAGATATGTTTGAGACATTTCAGATAAGATTTCTTATTTATATTTTTTAAAGGACACCTTTTATGCAAAAATCAATTTTATAAGGGGTTAAAACACAGCTGTGTGGCAACAGTGTGTGAATATAGCTGGTCTCTAATAGTAAAACTTTCTTAATTTTATTTCTTTTATAATCGTACTTCATAAAAACGCTCTGCAGAAACACTTTGATTACCATTCTCTCTTTGTACGCATCATTAGAGGGGAAAAGCCGCACTCATTGGTGTCGAGCTCTACCTCATTAGCATATTAAGTTAGTCCTGTTTTTGAATCTGCCACTATGCTAACACATAGGCAGTTGTAGCTCCGCCCTCTTCTGAAAACAGCACAATCTCATTGGGATTTAAAGCAACAGTCACTAAAATGGCACAATTGGGATCCAAGCCTAAAATAGGCCCTTTCAAACAGTTGCAAGCATTATTTGTGGGGTATTTAGAACACACGAAGAACATCAGAGACTTACTTTACATTATCATTAGGCATGGGACGATAACCGTTTTCAAGGTATAACGTGGTTTAGAAAAGTCAAGGTTTTAAAATCACCAACATTTTCTGCTGTACCTACTTGTTAGATTTTTTTATTTACTTTTTTTGTCGTTTTTTAGGACATTATCTCCAGCAGAAAAAATATCCAAAGATGCCGTTGTAAATTGTAAAGAATCTGTGTTTTTGAAACAAATGAAGACAGCAGAAGTCAATGATTCACTTGAATTATTCAGCCTGACATGTTTACTGCCCCAAAATATTTAAAATGTTTCTCAAAATAAAATATATTGTGTTCAAAGGGGAAACAAGTTTTTGTTTTTAACCCAGACATTTAAATAGAATATATTTTAGAGGTGTTATCACAATACCCTCATACCTTGAAACCGTGATATTTTTAACCAAGGTTATCATTCCGTCAGAATCTTATACCGGCCCAAGCCTAATTATCATGCTGTAGTTTTGTTTAGTATAACTTAGTCAACATAATGAAGACAGAGACTTTATATTTTGAACATGTTTGACCCAAGTCTACTATAATTTATAGCCATAGTCAAGAGGAGTCCAGACAAATGGCTGAGATATTTTACTATGCCGCCTGCATAAAGATGCAAAAGGACATCTGGACCAGGACAAACGATGGAGAATAATCTTCCTCTGATGTCCTGTCAAGAGTGACAACATTAATCTCAGCCTGCTTTTCTGCAGACACAGCCTGAACTTCATCCACACAAAAAAAACGCAAGGCCACAAGAAAGATCAAGCAACTTGTTTTAGGAGAAAACATCAATGTAAGAGAAACCGCAGTGATGCAATCAATCAAATAATGATTTCAGATCATAATGACACAGATTTTGAAGGACGTGAACGTGATTTTTTAAAGCATACTAAAAAATTCTTAGCAGAATTTCAAACTAATCAAACTTTTGAATAAATGTACACCTTTACTTCATTTCATAAATAAACTCACTGTAAGGATGATACAAAAAGGCATGAAAACAAATGTTTTTATGCTACTTTAACTTATTTCAATAGGTTTGTGAGTTCAGAGTAACATTTTTTTGTCAGTGTGACTGAAGTTGAGATGACTACAAAAGTTAATTTGATTCAACTAAAAAAAAGTGTAGACAGCAAAGTTTTTTTCATCGTGACTGGAAAGAGTTAAATATCTGTACTCATTTATTTCTAATATTTTAATGTTTTCTAAGCATTGCGAATAAACCTAGTCATGTGGAGTCAATTTTAATCATAAAGTATTGACATAGCCTGGGAATCCTGACAAAAACGTCATGCTATGGGAGAAAACAACTCATTAGAATGAATGAACAAAATCATTAGTAGAAATAAGACAAATTTAAGTGAAAATGTATTTTAAAAATGAAATAAAATTCTACTAATATATACATGTACAGTTGAAGTCAGAATTGTTAGCCCCCCCTGACTATTTTTCCCCAATTTCTGTTGAACCGAGAGCAGATTTTTTTCAACACATTTCTAAACATAATAGTTTTAATAACGCATTTCTAATAACTCATTTCTTTTATCTTTGCCATGACAGTACTAGGTATTTTTCAAGACACTTCTATACAGCTTAAAGTGACATTTAAAGGCTTAACTAGGTTAATTAGGTTAACTAGGCAGGTTAGTGTTATTAGGCAAGTTATTATTTAACGATGGTTTGTTCTGTAAAAAAAATTAATTGGGAAAAAAATAGTTTTCAGGAACTAATAATTTTGACCTTAAAATGGTCTTTAAAAAATTAAAAACTGCTTTTATTCTAGCTGAAATAAAACAAATAAGACTTTATTCAGAAGAAAAAAATATTATCAGACACACTGTGAAAATTTCCTTGCTCTGTTTATCAACATTTGGGAAATATTTAAAAAATAAAATAAAATCAAAGGGGGGCTAATAATTCTGACCTCAACTGTTGATCTTACAGATTTACTTCATTTGATAAAAGCAATGTTCCTTATATATAAAATACATAAAATAAATTCCATATATAAAATAAAATCAAGACTCAAAATTAATTAATAACCTTTTAATTCATTTATTTAGGAGTGTTAGTTTAAACATTAAGTCAATTTGACATTATATTGACAATTCAATTGTACTTGATATAAGATTAGTTTTCTTTTATGAAAGTTTTTTTTATATATTTACTAACTTGAAATGTACTTGTGCAATCATTTTATCTAGTCAATCTTAAGAGTTTTTTTTTCTATGAAGCTTATGAACAGAAAATGTCAAAAGAGTCTTCAATTTTCCCATTTACAACTATGATCGCAAATATCACCGCTTTATAAACACAAATCCTTTGATTCAGTTTCCCATACTCTAACAGAAACTATGTGAAGCAACAGTTTCTTTCTTGTCCAAACTGTCACGCAGCCAAACTGTTTTTGTTCTTGGCCTGAGAGCCTGTGTTTCTATGGTGAATGGCAGGACACAGCGGGCGAGAGCTCCATTCAGACGCACAGCCAGAAGAACCCAGAGCAGGAAAAATAAAGAGAGAGATTGAGAGACATTATACTCACAGTGTACAGCTCGTTCGTCACTTTCACCAGCTCCTCGTGCATCTGAATGCCAATTTCTTTACTCTGAAACAACACAAAATGGGTCACATATTAGTCAGACTCTAAACTTTGGAGGTTCAAGAAAGTAATCCATTATAATGGAGAATTATTTTAAAACCATAAAATATATACTACAATACACAGTTGAAGTCAGAATTATTAGCCCTCCTGAACTATTAGCCCCTCTGTATATTTTTCCCCCAATTTCTGCTTAACGGAAAGATTTTTTAAACACATTTCTAAACATAATACTGTAGTTTTAATAACTAGTTTCTAATAACTGATTTCTTTTATCTTTGCCATGATGACAGTGAATAATATTTTACTAGAGTACAATACATTTTATATTTTACTAGATATTTTTCAAGATACTAGTATTCAGCTTAAGGTGACATTTAAAGGCTTAACTAGGCTAATTAAGCAAGTTAGCAAGTCATTGTATAACAGTGGTTTGTTTAGTAGACAATCAAAATATGTCTTAAGGGGGCTTATAATATTGACCTTATTCTTCAGTGCAGAAGTGGGCTCATTTTTGCAATTGTTTTAGAACTTCCGATTCAGTTAGCTTTGGGAGAAATTACTAGGAACAATATACGGCAGAAAACGATCAAACTACTTGCTCTACAAACAAGTGTTTGCATGATTATACAGAAAGAGCTGAAAAATATAATAAGAAAACATCAGTTTGCAACATCAAGCAGCATATCAAGCTTTTTTTTAACGTCTTAAAATGAATGGAAGTACACAAGCAAAATGCAAATAACAAAACTACATCAAACCGTAAATACAAACAACTGTTCCAGTGATGAATATCTAAGAAAAATATTGTAACTTAAACCAAAAACTTACAAAACATTGTCATTTTGTATTTTTATATGCAGTTGAAGTCTATATATGGTTGAAATTTTTAGCCTCCCTTTGAATTTTTTATCTTTTTCAAATATTTCTCAAAATATGTTCAACAGAGCAAGGAATTTTTTTACAGTATTTCCGACAATATTTTTTTCTTCTGAAGAAAGTCTTATTTGTTTTATTTCAGTTAGCATAAAAGCTGTTTTTAATTTTTTAAGGTGAATATTATTACATCCCTAAAGCTATTTTTTTTCCCGATTGTCTACAGAACAAACTGACTGAATACTAGTGTCTTCAAAAAAATCTAGTAAAATAGTATGTATTAGCATCATGGCAAAGATAAAAGAAATCAATTATTGATAAAAAATAACTCCTAAAAATAAGTTGTTTAAACTATTATGTTTAGAAACGTGTTCAAATAAATCTCTCTGTTAAACAGAAATTGGGGAAAAAATTACAGGGGGCTAATAATTCTGACATCAACTGTATACGCATACATAATAAAATATTTAGCATAAACTATTTTGTTTTATTTTGTGTATATACTTAACATATAACTCAATAAAGAAAAAGCATTCAAACTATTAACAAAACCAGCAGCTATTTAATTATATTAAACTACTGATGTCTCAAATAAATTAAGTGTATTTATTATTTCAGAAACGTAGAAATTTTACATTTATACATAAAATGTTAATCAGAAAATATTCAGTGAATGAGACCGGAAGACCAGAGATGCCCAAACTAGGGTTAGCGGGCCAAAGTTTGCCCATGGTAAACTTTGATTTGGCCCACCGTCTCATTTGAGAAGAGAAGCAGAATGATGGGGAAGGTTTAAAAATTCATTCATTCATTCATTTTTTTCGGCTTAGTCCCTTTATTGATCGGGGTCGCCACAGCGGAATGAACCGCCGGTTTAGAAATTTGCATTTCAAATTTAATCTAACCTTTTGCTTGCTTCTTTTATTGTTAATCTACAAAAAAACTAACTGAGATTTAATGTTTCAATTTAAATGCTACAATTCAGTTTAAAATGTACATACAGTACCGTCCCCTGACGGTTAGTGGACAATGCACTGGGCAATGAGACTTTGGTGAGCAAATCAAGGCAAAGGCAGATTCTGCTTGACTAGTGCATTCAGCATTGAACATAAATGTCATAATTTTTAAATATATATAATTTTAAAAGTTATACCGCATTAGTTTATACGACATAAAGTAATGTTTTCTATTTATTTTTAAATATTATGAAATACATTACCCATAGCAACTTTAATGTAATATAGTTTGGTATATTTATCTTCGGCCCATGGCTCTCAATGATATTTGATTTTTGGCCCTTCATAAGATAAAAATTGGGCACCCCTAATATTGACCTTAAAATGTTTTTTCAATTATTTATTTATTTTTATAATAAATAAAAACTGCTTTTATTCAAGCCAAAATAAAACAAAGACTTTCTCCAGAAGAAATATTATAGAAAAAACTGTGAAAAAATGATTGCTCTGTTAAACATCACTTGGCTAATAATTTGACTTTAAATGTACAGCAAGGATGCTCAACCCTGTTCCTGGAGATCTACCTTCCTGCAGGTTTCAGTTGCAACCCATATCAAACACACCTGCCAGTAATAAACAAAAGCGGTTCAGGTCCTAATTAATTGGTTTGTGCATGTTTGATCAGGGTTGGAGCTGAACTCTGTAGGAAGGTAGAGGGTTGAGCACCCCTGCTGTACTGTATGTAGTGTATATAAGCAACCAAACATAAAAGCCAACTCTGTGCATTCTAATGGTGTCTTGTAAATGTTGTTTTCCCACTTTGATAGCATCTTAGCTCTTTTTATAACTTGCCAAGTATCACAAACATACTTGACTGAGATCAAAAATGCAAACCAAATAAATAAACAAGCATATATTTATTTAGATTTCTTTCCTGTGGCTACTTAATTACAATGAGTTAAAACATAACCATTTTTAAACAATGTTGTGTGTATTGTTATTGTTTTGTGTTCAATACACTTACATTTGTAAAAAACGATTGAGTTAACTTAATTGATATGTGTTATGACTACATGAAGGAATTGTGTGGCATGTTTTAGAGTGTAGCATACAACTGTTCTAAACAAAGATTAGATTAAAAACATTTAAGCTTCAGTTTATCACTTAACATTTGAATTTAAAGTTCTATAATCATCATCAGGCTAGACGTTTCACATTTCTCAATGATATATGGGGAAACTCCAATGCTAGGAAATGTAAAAATGTTTTCAACTGATGGATTACTAGATAAAAATGCTTTTCAATAAAAACTTCTGCAGCAACATTTCCTGCATTTGTGCAAGCAGTGCTTCAGACAGAGAGCAGGAGGATTCAGAGCCACTGACTGAGAGACTGAAAACTGCTTATGCATTTCTGTGGTACCAAAAAAACAATCATTTAATAATGCTATAAACAAGGGAAAGAACACAAGTCTACCTACTCCCACACAGCATAACTCCTTCTCACACACACAGCTCTGAGCTGAAAGCGAGAGAATGTACTGCATTTAACTCTAAAGTGAGACGATCTGGCAGAAACAGGAGGGCAAGAACTCCAGGGAAGCTTGAAATTGCTTACTGCAAGCGCAGGTTTGTCATTAGGCACAAAAAGACTGGCCGAGACACACAAACGCACAATTTTTGGTAAACTTCCAGGCCTGCAGAATCCACAGGTACAAGCATCACCTTTCTTGTCAACAGTTCAGAAAATCTCTGCACAGTTATATTATATAATGGTATACACTTCCTCAAAAAAAGTCATGACAGATGGCAAAACAATACAGCATACACAAGCAAAATGCAAATAACAGAACTACATCAAACCGTAAATAAAAACAACTGTTCCAGTAATGAATATTTAAGAAAAATATGGTAACTTAAACCAAAAACTTACAAAAACATTGTCATTTTGTATTTTTATATGCAGTTGAAGTCTATACGGTTGAAATTTTTAGCCCCCCTTTGAATTTTTTTTCTTTTTCAAATATTTCCTAAATTATGTTCAACAGAGCAAGGAATTTTTCCACAGTATTTCTGATAATATTTTTTCTTCTTCTGAAGAAATTATTTGTTTTATTTCAGCTAGCATAAAAGCTGTTTTTAATTTTTTAAGGTGAATATTATTACCTCCCTGAAGCAATTTGTTTTTCAATTGTCTACAGAACAAAATGACTGAATACTAGTGTCTTCAAAAAAATCTAGTAAAATAGTATGTATTATCATCATGGCAAAGATAAAAGAAATCAATTATTGATAAAAAAAAATAACTCCTAAAAATGAGATGTTTAAACTATTATGTTTAGAAATGTGTTTAAATAAATCTCTCTGTTAAACAGAAATTGGGGAAAAAATTACAGGGTGCTAATAATTCTGACATCAACTGTATACGCATACATAATAAAATATTTAACATAAACTACTTTGTTTTATTTTGTGTATATACTTAATATATAACTCAATAAAGAAAAAGCATTCAAACTATTAATAAAACCAGCGGCTATTTAATTATATTAAACTACTAATGTCTCAAATAAATTAAGTGTATTTATTATTTCAGAAACGTAGAAATTTAAAATTTATACATAAAATGTAAATCAGAAATTATGCAGAATTTATTATTGCTAATTAAAACTAACTGAAATAAATGTAAGTTGGAGTACTTCGATTTACGCATAAATGAAATGAACGAGAAATTAAGAGAAAGACAATGAAAAAGATCTACAAGGGTCCTCTCTTTGGCCCCAAAAACATTCATTCGTTCACTTTACTTTGATTTAGTCTTTATTTCAGAGGTCACCACAACGGAATGAACCGACAGCTATTCCAGCATGTGTTTTACACAGCTGATGCCCTTCCTGCTACAACCCAGTACTGGGAAACACCTATATACTCTCACATTCACACATGCACTCATACACTATGGCCACACAGAAATGCCAACTGCCCAACCGGGACTCAAACCAGCGACCTTTTTGCTGTGAGGCGACAGTGCTAACCACTGAGTCCCCCTCCCAAAAGCATATAAACAGAAAATAAAAGCACTATAAAAACAAAAGTAAACGTATAAAAATACATAACAAAAGTACAAAAGCAAACAAAAAAATTCAAATATTAAAATAAATACTAAATATAAATATTCACCACATGCCATGCCAAGGACGGATTAATCTGTCCTTGATAAAAAGCGTATTTTGTGGTATTGTGATGCAACAGAGAACTGTCATTTTTTAAAATACACCAATAGCATGTGAGCTTGACCTCGCAGTCTCCTCGAATAAATTACATCGGTATATCTTCAGTGTCCTTTATTGTAAAGAATAATGTAGGCTATATTTGAGTGATCAATAAAGGCTACAGCAGAGTTTATTATGTGCTCATGGATCTAAAATAATCTCTCCACACATGAATGTGTACATACACTTACACTTATCCCTTAAACCAGACTGCACTAATCATTCATGCTTATGGGATGAGAAAATGGCAATATTGCATGTACATATTGATTTTGCCTTTAGGTAACATGCTCAGGAGATTTGTTTGAGTTTATTTCTTTCAAAAAAGTAAAAATAATTCGTAAAATTATGATTTTTCTTTTTATTAAAGCATAGAAATATATGAAAAAAAATAGTATCTGTATACAAATAAAAATACTTTATAGTTCACAAATTTTCAGTTTGTCTTTAATAATGAGCTATGGGATTTGTTTTATTCTTTATATAAAAGTAATAATGTACACTCATCTGCCACTTTTTTAGGTACACCTTACTATTACAGGGTTGGACCCCCTTTTGCTTTCAGAACTGCCTTAATCCTTTGTGGCATAGATTCAACATGATACTGGAAATATTCCTCAGAGACTTTGGCCCATATTGACATGATAGCGTCACACAGTTGCTGCAGATTTGTCGGCTGCACATCCCTGATGCGAATCTGTCGTTCCACCACATCCCAAAAGTGCTCTATTGGATTGAGATCTGGTGACTGTGGAGGCCATTTGAGTACAGTGAACTCATTGTCATGTTCAAGAAACCAGTCTGAGATGCTTTGCATTTTATGACATGGCACGCTATCCAGTGTAGATGGGTACACTGTGGTCATAAAAGGATGGACATGGTCAGCAACAATACTCAGGTGGGCTGTGGCGCTAACACGATGCTCAATTGGTACTAATGGACCCAAAGTGCGCCAAGAAAACATCCCCCACACCATTACACCAACACCACCAGCCTAAACCGTTGATAAAAGGCATTCATATTGTTGATGGCAAATTCTGACCCTACTATCTGAATGTCACAGCAGAAACTAACAACCATGCCACGTTCATGTTACTGCAGATGAGCAATACCTGTCCAATATTCAAAATCCTACTATTTTAAGTGAATAAAAGGGGAGGTCCGGAGTGTATTTTTAAGGCTTGGTTGTGTTTGTAAGACGCAAAGGAATGTGTGCTCATGCTTCATTTGGAAAAAAAATATATATATATCATGCTATTTTTTCATATATCCCACTTTAATTATATACAGTTACTCAGCTAACATGAGAACAACAGTCATTTTTCCTAAAGCCCGCCCTCAAGAGGCTCTGATTGACTAACATAATATGCTGTAATTCGGGGATCGTCTCAATGTCACCAGATATCGCCACACCTCTGCTTGCACGCACTTTGCCTCTGCTGTGTAAATACTGTTAGTCAGTGTAGCTGTATCAGTTTGAGCCTTAATCAGACAGTAAATGAAGAGCACACAGCTGAACCTCACGCCTGCTCTAAAATCAAATTTGAAAAGTGTCTTTCATATACATTCGGGTTAAGCATGTGTAAGTAATATGAAACGTTCACATATCTTTTGTGAGTTCGTTATTTGAGGTGTAGAACACAGGGAAAGCAGCTGCATAGAGAGACACTGCAGCGCTGGTGAAGATTGTGGCTGTTTACAGCGGTTTGACGGATAAATATGAATTTGTAGCTAAATTGTTAACGGTGCCAAACAGCATTTCCCATTGTTTACTTTCTTGTTTACATCCTTTGTACAACATACCATAAATGCTAGAAACTATGCATGTAAGAGATCAGTTTGAACAAATAAAAAATACAGGTTGTTGCTCACAATCCACAGCTTCTTCTATTATGATTGGAGCTGCTCCTTCTTTGAGGAGTTTTTAGCCGAATCCAGCACTGAACTGGGAGTGATTCTGGAAGCTGTCCTTTGTCAAACGCTAGCTATATATTTTTTTATAATTCTCTGGAACATAATTATTATAAAACTGTAAGCACTTATGACTTTGTATTGTGTCCTTTGGAAGCCCAAATACAGAAACAGAACAAGCTCGGTAGAAATAGCAGCATTTTGAATGCATTTTAGCTTTCTCTGCGGCATTAGTACCTTACAGCGTGCAGGGTGTATGTGCAAAACCTGAAAGGTTTGTGATCTTATTCATCTGGATGTGTTATTTTGTAGTCTCCAAACTTCGTTCGCTGTAGGCTTTGCTAAACTAACTCTGTAAAAGCCAATGTCTCCCTTTGCATTGAACTTAGAGCAGCGTGTTACATTCAGAGATGTTGTTTATCTTCACACAGCTACATTACACATGAACTAAAGTTTAAAAAAATGATAACTGGATACTGGACCAACCCTTTAAAATAAATCTAAAATCAGATTTTAAAACTTAATCCTCACAAAACAGCATGTACATTCATTTTAAGATTGGCTAAATTTGCTAAACTTACATTTAAGAATTATAGATCAGTGTTTTTCTGCATTCAAAATTAAATTGTGCCATTAAAAATTTACACAAGTGATCCTTTTTACATTAAAGATTAAGTAAAAATATATAAAACATGCATACATACATAATCCGATATATCTCTGATAAACGCCTTGGTCAAACATTCAGTGTAAAAAAAATGAATAACTAATAAGCACATTAAAAATGCAGAATGTGACATTTTATCGCGTAAGATAATGAGGTGTTCCCTTTTTCCGTCATCGCCTTCACAACCCAAGAGCAAACGCATGCTTTTTGAGCCACATCAGGCATTATTTAAGAGCCTTCTGGGGATGGAGAATCAGTAATACTGCATTCAACACATTCCCATCCAGCAGCAGCTCTCAGTGGAAGCTCTGATGCAACATTATGAAAGAGCCAAAAGCACTGACACACTGCAGTCTCTTGCCTCCAGTAACAGCGGCGTAAGACTCTTCAAATGCCATCAAGCTACAGTACATGTTTCCCAGCTGTCTTTGCTGCTCATTCATCCTCATCTTCGAGCCAGCGGAGAGTTGTTTCGCTGACCTCAGGTGCATGTTTCTCATCTCATGTCCTTTGACTGCTGTTAGTTTTTGCTAACTGCCACCGAAAGCTCCAAACACATAATTAAAGAAAGAGTTCAAATAAGAGTCTGAGGAAGGATATTCATTATCATTCCAGACGGCAGGACTCATGCTGCTACATGGCTTTTGGTTTTAGGACTCGTATTTTAGCATTGTACAGTTTGAAGTACAAAAAGTAAGCAAAAATGTCCTCAAAAAGAACATTACATTACCATTAACTATAAAAAGGCCTCCGAATGCATACGATTTTCATAGGAAAATTTGTATTTGTATCGCACTTTTTCTGCATACATGCAACTCAAAGCGCTTCACAAGCAACAAACAAGCATTGTAAAATAAACCAAATAAAAATGTATAGACAAATAAAGCAAAATAAACAACCAAATATATACTCTGATAAAAGCATACATGTACACGCATATATGCATATATCTACACGATCACACACAATAGTCCTTACAAATGCATATACATGCACACACCATACATGCATACATACATCTACACAATATACATATACTGTACTAAGGATGTAACGATGCGCGTATTTGTATTGAACCGTTCGGTACGCATTACAAACCGAACGATTCAGACTAATACTTTTATATTTGAAAAAATAAAAGAAAATAAAGTGGGTAAAAAACGCATTCAGTGCTACTATGCTCGACAAGGCATCTCAAATGACGTGACGAGCAACGTGCTGACTGCCCCGCCCACATCCAAACACTATTCCAGTCAGGCACTGATGCTGAACTAGCAGGTTGCACAATGGCTAACGTTAACGCAATTACCAGACAGGTCTGGCGTTTGGGAACACTTTGGTTTCCCTGTAAGTTTGAGGGTGATGGCAAGAGAGTGGTGGATAAAAAAAAACAACGGTATGTCGCATCTACTACACGACAGTAAGGTGCATCCGCAGCAGTACTGCTAACATGTCAATTCATTTACACCGACATCACCCCAGTCTGTCAATAAGTGGAACTACACGAAAAACACGCACACTCCAAACTATCCCCACGGCATTCAAACAGGGCAAAACAAATCACCGAGGCGATCGAGACATTTATAGCCGCGGATATGAGACCTTACTCGGTAGTAGAGAACACAGGTTTTAAGAAAATGCTAAATGTAATCGAGCCCCGTTACATTATTCCTTCGCGAACCCATTTCAGCCATAAAAATTGATTGAAACTGAGTTCCATTTACAAACAAATTAGTTCTTTTCTTTCTATTAGTTTAACTTCTACAATATTACATTTAATTTTACATTACAATTATTACAATTATTACATAAGGAGCTTTTTGGTTTTGGTCATAAATGAGGTTTTGTGTTATTTGCTGCTAAGAAGAAACCCCAAAAGATGGGTTGAGTATAGCTCCATCATTGTTCAAAGTAAAAGAAAAAAAAACATTCTTTTACGATGTTAGTTTTAATAAATAAAAAAAGTGAAAAAAAAATTAGATTTTTTTTTTTTATTACATTTTTAAAAGATTTAAAGAAATTCTCTGGCTTTTTTGTGAACCGTTACACCCCAAATATATACATAAAATGCATACACTTTACATACTGTAAATGAATGCTGGGGGATTCTTTCACTTCATTTGGGGGACAATTGCAAATTTTTGGAGCATAGTGACTAAAAGAGGTGCCGTCAGATCGCATCAGATTTACAGAGTGAAATTCTAAAAGTCCAGCACTAGAAGAGCATAGCAAACGGTTTGGATTGTATTTCGATAAGCAGTCAGAAATGTAAGAAGGTGCCATGTTGTGTAGTGCCTTATTAACTAATAAAAGAATCTTAAAATCTATCCTTTGGTGCACTGGTAACCAGTGTAATTCTATTAATGCTAGTGTGATATGTTCTCGTTTCTTCAATTTTATGAAAACTTTGGCTGCTGCATTTTGTATCATATGTGACTTCCATATAGAACCCTTAGGTGAACCAATATAAACAGCATTGCAGTAATCAAGCCGAGAGAAAATAAAAGCATGAATTAATTTCTTAGCATCATTAAAAGATAGGAAAGAACATCAATTGATAAAAACATGTTTTTGTAACTTCATTAATATGAGATTTAAAATTAAGATCACAGTCAAAAATAACACCCAGGTTCTTTAATTCTTGTAAAAAAAAAAAAAGCCATCGACTTCCATAATAGGACTATTAAAGTCGATGGTTACCAGTTTTCAGCTTTTTTTATTTCAAATCTGTTTAGAACAAATGAAGGGTCAGTAAATGATGGCAGATTATTTCTCAATATGCGTTCTAGTCCTGGTTTTCTCGTCATCATGACCCGGCAAAGTTCAGTTCTAAAACTCAAGACTGCGAGAACGGAGGACATGTGAAAGAACCCGGTTGTGTTCTTGATAGAGGATGCAGACTTGAGCGCACCACTCGCTCTGTATCTCCCAGAAATCATTGCATCTTAATAAATGAGTTGAGAATCACTGCATTTTATGTAACTATTTGTCATTGAAGTTTAAAGACATTTATTACTTAAACTTTAAAGTTTAAAGACAGATGTATATTTATTTATCTCAGGAATTGCCTAAATGAGACAGAGAAAGTAAACACTCACATAAAAATCTTAATAAAGACATTTTTGGCAGAAATTCGTATTGAAATCTTTTTTATTTGTATTGTGCAAAGTATTTGTAAGGCTTTTGAGCATATTATACATATTGAAAAGGAAAATAAATAAATAAATCGTTGCATGAATGCTGTAACGTTCAAATAATTTTGTATTAAAATGTGTAAAAGTTATGTGACCATCAAGAAGAACGCAGCATCCCATTTCTCACAGGATGCGTTTTCCATGTTCGTTCCGAGGTAACCTGGCAAGACCGCCCTCCATGAGAACATGAGTCCGTTCTCTGCATCCTTGGAATTGAGAAACGGCCAATATTCATGTGTGTACTGAACTATCCCTTTAATTAATTCCATAGCTGTATGTAATTTTTGCATCCCTATTTGTTTATAAATGACTAAAACTGACCCTGTCGCATCACAGCAGCCTTCAAGCTTCCATCCAGGCAGAGCAGAGCATCTCAGGTGACCTTGAGTACACTCGCTGCAAGCAATTAACAGTTTGGCAGGGTGTGTTTTATTGGTTCACAGTCGCCCCGCTGAAGCGCTCTCCTATGAATGGCGGCTGGAAGCACAGGGCCTCACCTCCAGGAAAAGCAGCCAGGTGTAAACATGCTAGTAGTGTTTGGATTACACCGCAGGAATCTGGGCTATGTGTTGACAGCGCTCCAACTCATATATATCCCAGAAATCACAGCACGGAGAATACAGCCAGTGGCGGCACTCCTCACCACAGCGTGACTTTAACTCGGAGAGGATGTGCATAAATAGGCTAGAGTCACACTGCGAGACGGCGTGCGTTTACACATGCACATTCGTTTTGTTGCATTTTGTTCATATACAGTACACACTGTCTGCAGGCTTTTCAAATTTCTATACAAATGGCCAAGCAAGAAGGTAGGAGGTAGACGTCGCAATGCTGAGAAGAAAAAAAAACATCTGCCAAGAAATGCATGCTAATGTATGAAGTCACCTGGCTGTGTGAAAGAATACATAATGATTTTGGAGCAGCGGTGGGTGTTACGGTTAACCACATTATGGAAAAGTTCAGTGCTGCCAGTATATCTCCTACTGCAAGAAGAACTTTATAACTTTACATAAACAAAGACGTTTGAGCCATTTAGTCTATTAAATCTGAGGCCATCTACACAAGATAAAAGGAAATTGCTGATATTAGAAGGAAACAGAAATAAAGCATACAGTTGGTTAAAGTTCATTGTGTTCCCATCACCACTGGAGATACCACTGCGCTTTATCTGCACACTGCGGCTGTATTTCTTGACCGCTGGGTGGCGCTTTAACTATAGACTCTGGTCCAAACCTAATTCTACCCCTTAGCCCTTAGCCCTACCCCTTGTTTTGCTCATTCATGTGAAGGGGTAGGGGTTAGGGGTCTGCATTCCCATGAGACCCGACCAGATTTAATGCGGCATGGGAATACATTTCCGAATAAACCATGGGAGCGGTCAGTAACACTGGTGTGATTTCAACGGGAGCGGGCGGTCTAACAATATCGCTCCCGAGCGAGCAAGCAGGCGCGCGCGCATCCACCTGGATGCTGTATATGTGTTTGTGTACGTGTGTGAATGAGAGAGAGAGTGTGATGCTGTGTGTCGCTTGTTTGGTATAATGACACAGGTATTACAAAAAGGAGATGAAATATGAGGACATTGGAGACGTCCTCATTTCTCGAAAAGCCTATAAATCCCACAGCATGAGTTTAATCAGAGAGTAAAGCTACACACAGTCTCCTGTAATGGTTAGGTTTAGGGGTGGGGTGGGGTGAGGGCAATATAACCTACGCTTTGGACAGTATAAAATAAATGGAAGCCTATGTAATGTACACACTTTTCACAAAAAACAAACGTGTGTGTGTGTGTGTTTGTGTGTGTGTGTGTGTGCGTGTGTTTGTGTGTGTGTGTGTGTGTGTGCGTGTGTGTGTGTATGAACGAGAGAGAGCGTGATGCTGAGTGTCGCTTGTTATAGGCTGTCTGGACTCTCTATCATCCAGCTGGGAGGTTTTTGGTTTTGCTCTTCTGTTCACGAATACATTATCTCCTACGTTCTCCTAGCGGGAAAGGCTGGGACAGCAGGTGAACAAATCCTGAATATATGTAGGAGCGCTCGAGCTCGGACTAAAATCTGGCAGGAGCGGGATTAAAAATTGAGTCCCGCGCAGATATCTAATAGGGGTGTTCCATCTCTCTTCAGCTTAAAGGAGTAGGGCTAAGGGGAAGGGCTAAATAACCCTTGAAACTGAGATTTTTCAGGACCACATTTGAAACCAAGGGGGTACGAAAATTTCCCAGAATACACCTCTGAAATCTGATCTGGCACATTATTTTACCAATCCCCCTCCTCACAAGCACCACCCCGCCGCTCTTCCCTTTCTTCTGTGACTCTGTGATTAAACATCATTTGAAGGGATAATTTATCTAAAACAGAACTTCTGTCATCATTTACTAACCTTTCACTTATTTCAAACCTGTTTGTCTTACTTTCTTCACTATTTAAACTTAAATAAAAGTTTGGTAACACTTTATCTCCATGGTCTATTTGAGTATTAGTAGACTGTCTACTTAATATCTGTTGATTTGGACATTCAACAGACATTTAACTGACTATAAAAAACTTTGCAAGTACATGTCAACTTACACTAACCCTACCCCTAACCCCAACTCTAAGCCCAACCTAACAGTCTACTTGTAATTAGTTGATTAGTTGCAATGTAACTTAAATTCAACAAACGGACCATCAAAATAAAGTGTGACCAAAGGTTTTGTCATATCATTTTTTTATCGATTTATTCTTTCATCTTCTTTATATACGTAAAAAACATACATTCTGAAGACAGTTGGAAACCGATTACCACTGACTTATATCGCATATGTTTTACCTACAATGAAAGTCAATGGTACTGACTTTTTGAAAATCTCTTCTTTTGCGTTCAACATAAGGTTTGGAACCTTGAGGGAACGTAAACAGTGAGTAAACTTTGATTTTTCGGTGAACTAACCCTTTAATAATCAGTGTTTTATTTGCAACCGAGCTGTTAGATGGTGTCACATCAGTATTCATTTGTTATGTATAGCCTTGTGTTATGGCAAAAGCACACACACACACACACACACACACACACACACACACGCCCCCTACTAATGAACTCTAAACAGGTCTTGGGCATGCATTGGGAGGGAATGAATCAAACTTGGGATTTTGTCACATCACATGTATGTTTTCAAGATAAAAAGGGAGAACATATCTACAATCTAGGCTTTAGACTACAGAGAATATCTCCGCGTTTAGTGGATTTTGAAATTCTGCATAAGTTTAAAGTGAATAAATCTCGATGTGACCTCTTTAGCACAGGGACTTCTGTTAGCTGAAAGTGCACATTATATTATGAGTGGTATTTAAACTGATGAGAGAAGGGTGTCAAGTATACAGACCTTTTTGAAGAGCCGGATGACATCCTCGCTGATCTGAGCCAGACGAACGATCACATTATTGATGTAGATGTCGTTCAGCGTGGCGTGATCCCTGCTTTCTCTTCGCGTCTGGTTCAAGACCAGATACCAGCAGTTTACCGAAGAGAGGAGGTGTTGTTCTTTCCTGGAAGAGCAGAGGAAATAATAATGTTAAATTCTGTCAGAAGTTGGCTTGCGTTTCTTCCCTGCTGAGATGTTTCGTTTAACGTCTCGTTCTTCTATTGTCAGGCTGTCGGGCAAAATCCACACGGCAAGTACAATTCATTTTTCCTCCTACGCTGAGCTCATAGTGTTTGTTTACAGTTATCATTTTCTTACAAATAAAAGCAGTCGTATTTAATCATCGCAAATTGGTTGTTTTGGCCACCAGTCAACCTCAATATTTCCACAAATGTAAAATGTTATCATTCTACAGATTTTAACATTTTTTTGGATGTAAACATACAAAAATCCTCACCATGACGACAGAATATAGTGAGTGGTTGCCAAGGTGTTGCTACACAGTTGCTAAGGTAATTGGAGTTGTTGTAAGCATATACAGTTGTGTGGAAAAGTTTGCATCCCCTATTGAATTTCATGGTATAATAATAGAAATCAACAATATACAGTGGGGGAAGTAAGTACTGAACACATCACCAGTTTTCTGAGAAAACGTATTTCTAAAGGTGTCGTTGACATGAAATTTTCACAGAATGTTGGTAACATCCAAAGAAATCCATATATGCAAAGAAAACAAAGCTAATTTGTGAACAAATTTAAGTTATGTGTAATAAAATTAGATGACAGGGAAAAGTGTTGAACATAGTATTGAACACATGAAGAAAGGGAGGTGTAGAAATGCAGTGAAAGCCCAGACAGCCGCTGAAATTTCTTAAGCCATTCAGCAACCCTCTGCCCTTCGTCATTGTAAATTAATATTAAATGTTTTAGTCCAACATCTACATTACCAGGAGGATGAAGATGAAACCAGAGTGGACATTTCAGCAGGACAATGATCCAAGCTGTAGAATGGCCCAGCCAATCACTTGACTTGAATCCAACAGAAAATACAAAATAAAGATCAGATTTGATAGACGAGAACCACAGAACCATCAAGATTTTTACACTCTTTTAAAGTCTGTGAAAAAAATGACACCTGGGCAATGCATGTCACTTCATTCACCATATGAGAGGCATCTTTAAGCTGCCGTCACCAAAAAAGACTTTTATATAAAGAATTAAATACATTTCAGAAGTTCAGTACTTTCTCCTTGTATCATTCTATTGTTATTACACATAACTCATTATTCAGATTTTTTTGTTTTGTTTTATATTTATGTTTGTATTGTTTTTGTCTGTTTGTTAGACCAAAATCTGGTTCAATTCCATGTCAACAGCTCCTTTAGAAATATTACTCCCATGAAAAAAAAACATGACATGTTAAATACTTATTGTCCCTGCTGTAGTACTAGCAGGTCTTAAAACTTGCTATATAAAACCCTTAGATTAACACATCACATGACATCTCACACAATGTCATTAATAAAGTCAAGGTAGAAAAGTCATGGGTAACCTATGATTCCCCCTATGATTCAGACGCCTGCCTGTAGATCCACATGTGGAAGTAATGCTTTATCGTCATCATTTTCTGTGTGTCCTTAGCAGTCCCTCGGGTCATTCTGGAGAAGAATCTTTTTTTTTTTTTTTTTTTTTTACACAGCTCTCACACCACAGCATTACAGTCAGGATGAGCTCTGGACTTTGGAGTGTGCTCTGGTACTACTGCAAAACCTTGATTTGTTTTGTCATAGATTTGCTTGGGATCATTGTCTTGTATCATTAATTAAATTCGGCTAAGCTTTAGCTATCAGACATGCATTGTGTTCACACATACCTGAAGGCTCCAGACAAACATACTGCTAAAACGTCTGCTGATGATTACTTATACACTTATCTCTTGATATGGAAAACTTGGAACTTCATAAGGTGTCCTAACCTTCACATGACTGTATATGTAGACATATGCCACATCTGACTCCTCCAGACATATCAGTATATAAATAGACATGTCTAATTTCATTCATTTGATGTAATCATGGCTATTTAAGATAACACAAGGCATATGACCTATCAAAAAAAACAAACAAACAAAAAAAAATACAGTTTTTTTCAGACCATAGTGAGTGATTGAATGAGTGAGCAAGTGTGTGTGTGTGTGTTGCACATACAATCTCCTCTGATTTTTTTGATTGCTTTGCTGTGATTTATTGATTGCTTGTTATGAATGTTTCTGAAATTTAAAGAATTGTAAATCTTATTCAAACAATAGTATTTAAATATGCAAGCAGTGCATTGGAAAAAATTGTTTGCCTAATAGTTTGAGAGTCAGACTTGTAATCCAAAGATTGCATGTTTGATTCCTAATATGGCAGGAATTGAAGGTGGGAGGAGTACATGAACAGGGCTCTACCACCTTTGATGGCCAACTGTGGTGCCCTAAACCCCTAATGCCTCGTTTACAAAGAGTAGTACAGTTCAGTACAATACAATACACTATGGGTTGATATGGGGTGCCATGGTGGCGTAGTGGGTAGCACGTTCGCCTCACAGCTCGCTGGTTCAACCTCAGCTGGATCAGTTGGCATTTCTGTGTGGAGTTTGCATGTTCTCATCGTGGTTGTGTGGGTTTCCTCCAGGTGCTCCGGTTTCCTCCACAAGTCCAACGACATGTATGGTACAGGTGAATTGGGTAGGCTAAATTGTCTGTAGTATATGAGTGTGAATGAGTGTGTATGGATGTTTCTCAGAGATGGGTTGCAGCTTGAAGGGCATCTGCTGCGTAAAACATATGCTGGATAAGTTGGCGGTTCATTCCACTTTGGCGATCCCAGATTAATAAAGGGACTAAGCCGAAAAGAAAATGAATGAATGAATGAATGGTTTGATATGGGTCACCCTGATAAGGCTTGCATTTCCACTGCTAATAGTACCCTTACTAGTACCTGTATTTACTAATATTTACTAATAGTACCTCATTCTCAACAAGAAATCCTTCAGGCCATTCACATATTGCATCTTTTGCAATCTCATTATTTAATGATGATGATGATGATTTATTTGTCACATACACTTTTACATGTAGCAAAACATACACAAACATCACACAGGAGGACAGGTCAGACGAGAGGTAACTTCAGAAAGAGGAAATAAGACACATTAGGGAAAAGATAACTGAAAAAAAGCCCCTCCCAGACTGTCCTTGAAGTAGGGCGGTGTGAGATCAGTCAGGGAAAAAAAAAAGCCCCAGCAACAAGCACATAAACACAGACAAAACATCGCAACAACATTTCAAATGTAGATGCTCAACAAGTGCACCTTTTGGTCTTTTGGACTCCTTTTGTACTACTCAGTTGAAATGAGCAATAACTGCTCCCCAGGTGTTGGAACCAATGGCTGTCCACTGCTCCAGTTGTGTGATCACAAGGTGATTTTTTTGTAAAAATAAATAAATAAATAAGTATATATATATATATATATATATATATATATATATATATATATATATATATACAGTATGTCACAAAAGTGAGTACACCCCTCACATTTCTGCAAATATTTATTTATATCTTTTCATGGGACAACACTGCAGAAATGACTCTTTGACACAATGAAAAGGAGTCAGTGTAAAGTTAGTTTAGCAGTGTAAATTTAGTGTCCCTTCAAAAAAACTAAAAATACGGCCAATAATAGCTGAACCCCTGGCAACAAAAGTGAGTACACCCCTAAGTGAAAATGTACAAATTGAGCACATTTAGACATTTTCCTTCCCCTGTGCATGTGACTCATTAGTTTTACACTGTCTCAGGTGTTTCCAGATAGAAGGCGAGTTAAATTTGGTATAAAAGCTCTTCCACTCTCTCAACCTGGCCACTGAAAGTTCAACATGGCATCTCATGACAAACAACTCTCAGAAGACCTGAAAAAACAAATTGTTACTTTGCATAAAGCCTAGGCTATAAGAAGATAGCCAACACTCTGAAACTGTGCTGCAGCCAAGGCCATTCAATGCTTTAATGCAATTTTAATTGCAATTCTTCTCAGAACACGCCTCGCCATGGTCAGCCAAGGAAGCTGAGTACACGTTCTGAGCGTCACATCCAAAGATTGTCTTTGAAAAAAGACGGATAAGTGCTTCCAGCATTGCTTCAGGTATTGAAGGGATGGGGGGTCAGCCTGTCAGTGCTCAGACCGTACGCCGCACACTGCACCAAATTGGTCTGCATGGTTGTCCTCAAAGGAAGCCTCTTCTAAAGATGCACAAGAAAGCTCGCAAACAATTTGCCGCAGACATTCAAACTAAGGACCAGGATTACTGGTACCATGTCCTGTGGTCTGATGAGACCAAGATAAACCTATTTGGTTCAGATAGTGTCAAGCGTGTGTGGTGGCAACCAGGTGAGGAGTACAAAGACAAGTGTGTCTTGTCTATCATTAAACATGGTGGTGGGAGTGTCATCATGTGGGACTGCATGAGTGCTGCTGGCATTGGGAAGCTACAATTCAATGAGGGAAACATGAATTCTGACAAGTACGGTGACATACTAGAGCATGATCCCTTTCTTCTGGAAACTGGGCCATAAAGCAGTGTTTCAGGATGATAATGACCCCAAATACACCTCACTGGCTTGCTAAAGGGACTCAGGGTAAAGGTGATGGACTGGCCAACCATGTCTCCAGACCTAAACCCCTTAAAACACCTCTGGGGCATCCTGAAAAGGAAGGTGGAGGAGCACAAGGTGTCAAATGTCCACCACCTTGGTGACGTTGTGATGGAGGAGTGGAAGAGGATTCCAGTGGCAACCTGGGAAGCTCTGGTCAACTCCATGTCCAACAGAATTAAAGCCGTGCTGGAATATGATGGTGGCCACACAAAATATTAACTTTTCAATTTTTTTCTAAGGGGTGTACTCACTTTTGTTGCCAGGGGTTCAGCTATTATTGGCCGTATTTTTAGTTTTTTTGAAGGGACACTAAATTTACACTACTAAACTAACTTTACACTGACTCCTTTTCATTGTGTCAAAGAGTCACTTCTGCAGTGTTGTCCTATGAAAAGATATAAATAAATATTTGCAGAAATGTGAGGGGTGTACTCACTTTTGTGACATACTGAATATTTAAAATTATATATATTATATATTTATATTATATATTTATAATATATATAATTTTATATAGCATAGCACACTACGCTATCCCATGATGCTCCGTGAGAGAATTCATGAACGGGAGTAAAGTGATGCAACTGACGTGTGTATGTAACGTGATCGTGACAAAATGGCTGATGTAGTACGTCTGGGTTCCATACATACTACCCACATTCATACTGCATAGAACATACTTTTCTGACAGTCAAGTAGTAAACTCAAATTCAAATGCAGTACCTACTGAGCAGTAGGTAATTTTGGAAGCAGCCAACTGTAAAGTTGTGAGAAAAAGCATGTCTACACTGTAAAAAAAAAGGCATAAAATAATCTTCCACAAAATTCATTCATTTTGTCTCAACACAAATTGATTAAGTTAACTATTAATGATTAAGTAGATTGAACAAAAAATAATTAAGTTGTCCCAAAAAAAAAATCTTAAGAATTGTGTCGTTTCAGCTCATTTTTAAATCAATAATTTGAACAAGTAAAAACCTTTTGAGTACACAGTAGCAAAATTGTGCAGGCAAAATTGTTTATTACCAGGGCTTGACATTAAGCCGGTCAGCCAAATGTGGGTAGATTTTAGCTGTGGCGGGTTACATCCCCATCAGCTACTTTGGCTGGCTGAAAATAATTTTCAAATTGCCAGAGCTGCCTCGTCCCTAAAGACTACAATTTAGTTTAAGACCGTTTGTCTTAGAATCGAGAAGCAGCTTGATTGATAACTGTTCGCGCGAGCAAAAGAAAGCAAGCGAATACCAAATAAGAGGATGATCAGGCACACAGTGAGACACAGGTGCTTAAAAGCTCCCGTTTTCTTTGCCTGAAACCACTGTGCTTGAAAACGCAACTGGTGCGATCGTTTCTCTCCTCAGATTGGAAAAAGGCGGTGCTTGTGCACCCACAGTCCTGCTGCTTTCATGAGATCTCCAGATGTTTGTATGCAGCAGCTGTTGCTGCTTTCGCTTTAACCATTCTTTGAACAGATTATTAATGGGCCTAAGATTAACCGCGTGCCGGTGATCATGCTTTCACTATCGCACACAGAATGTTTTCCCCTGTTTTCTTTTGCTTGCAATATGATTTAATTGTCATCCTTTACAATAACGTTGCTTTAATAGAAGATTAACTCTCCCTTTATCTATAGTTACCTGATGATCTAGGACAGGGGTGGGCTAACTTGATCCTGCACAGTTTAGCTCCAACTCTAATCAAACACACCTGTTTTTGGATTTCAAGTGATCTTGAAGACACTGATTAGCACTTTCAGGTGTGTTTGATTAGTGTTGGAGCTAAACTGTGCAGGACACCGCCCCTCCAGGAGCGAGTTTGCCCACACCTGATCTAGGACGTTTAGCCTGGACAAATACTGTGTATAGTTAATAATAAATGAGAATAATTTTTTTAAATGTCAATTTTTTTAAGAAATTTTTTGTTGGATAGAAACTGTATGAATACAGCTATATTTATCTTGTTTTGACACATTTTTAAAAATTTGTTGCAAGAAAATAATTTGTTTTATGTGGCCAGAGGGAAAAAAAGGTAAATCCTCAGTGTTGAGCCCTAAAAAGTCATGTGAGAAAAAAAGAAGAAGAAAAAAAAGTTAAAATGGAGGCATGTGGACATAACACATAATTAAAATCAAGTAATTTTAGCAAGCCAAAGTCAATTTATGCATACAAAATTGTGGCTAGTGAAAATGGCTAGTGGCTTGTAACATTGGAAAACTACTAGCCACAATGGCTGGTAATAAAAAAAAGTTAATGTCAAGCCCTGCATGTTACTGTTTGAAAACATCATTTTTAATGTAACTGTAGAAAATTCACTAGAACAACCTGAACATCATCAGTTTATCCACCAGTTCAGTCAGACATACACACACCTGACAGTACACTGATCACTTAATATCCTAACACTGCTAAAAATAATGGCGCTAACACAGAAATCATCCTTAATCAGCTTTTGAGACCATAAGCTTGTGTTCTGTGCTAACCCTTCACGTCTTCCCTTAGTCCTATCTACTTAACCAATCAACAAGAACAGGGAGAGCAAAAATAAACCAAGCAGAGAGTCTCGAAAAGCCGCGAGATAGCAGGATGAGGCTCTGGATAAACGACACGAAGAGCAAAAGCAATTACTTCAGAGAGTATTTGGACTAGAGGGAGAACATCAAAGTGTGGCCTCTTGCAAGAGTTAGTGAAATGCTAATCGCTGCTAATGAGGAACGTATATCTCCCTGCTGCATGTGGCGAACGTTATTAGCCCTGTAATCTGCCCTCCAATAAGGATAAACAGTAAACAATGAGGAAAATGCCAACCAGCACCCTATTAATGGCCAACTTTGGGGTAATGATGAGCTTCGCGAAATTAAAAACCACATAAAATCTTACAATCTTAACATTTTCAGTGCCTCCAGGATTTCGTGGGATTTTTTTCAGATTTTTGCGGCCTAAAATTACTGATTTTGCAGCGTTCTTTCTTAAAATTTGTGGCAATATTTGCGACATCATTTTGCGTTGATTTGCTGTAAAAAAAATACCACAAACAAAAGTCTTTATTAAATATATTTTTATTATGTTTTGGATGTGCCCTAAGCTTAATCAATACTGGTCAACCATGTTCAATATATTGTCTAAAGTATGTGAAGTACAGCTTAAGCCATGTGCAGAATTTGCATTGTTTGGCATCCCACCTGATGAACTGAATTTGACTCAACGACAACAAAACATTATTGCCTTTGCATCTTTACTAGCTTTCAGACAAATTTTATTGCAATGGAAATCATTAAATCCACCTAAAGCATCACATTGGCTTCAAGATCTGATGTTATATCTACACTTGGAAAAAAATGCATTTTCAATTAGAGGTTCTAACAAATTCTTATCCGTTTGCCAACCCTTATTATCATATTTCTCTGCTATAAATGTGTTTCCTGGTGAAAAATGTGACTTGTCTTGTAAGTAACCAATTTCCCTTTTCTTCTTCTGCCTTCTCTCTCTGCCCAGACGCTCATGTTTAGTCTATGCTAGCTTACGTTTGTAAAATAGCACAGCACTACCCCTGATTGTATCACCCATTATTGCTGTCTACGTATTATTATTATTATTATTATTATTATTATTGTTGTTGTCTATTTATTTACTTAAAAAAAAATTAATCATTTTATTTCAGAACTTTGCTTTTTTTTCTCTCCCCTTGTTTCTTTATTTTTTCTTTATTATCATTATATTAGGGAGTGTATTTAGGGTTTGTTGAAGGGGGCTTATTTAAAAAAAGCTCTGTGTATAAACATATATATATGTATAAACATATTTATATATATATTTTCTTTTTTATTACAGCTAGACCCAGACATTGTGATCTGTAACATAAAATAACACTTAATTTTAACATTTTATATGCAACCAAATGACAATTTAACTCATTAACATATTAATAATGAAACAAATACAAATAATAAAATAAATTTAAATTGCCCACAAGTTTCTTTTACAAAAATCTTACTTTTTTTTAATAGCTTGCAGCTCTTGTAAACTTTAGAGCATGCCAACAATGCATGAAGCCAATAAACATAATGCAAACAATGCATTATATTAACAGCATGTCAACAGTACATTATGCATTAACCATATGTAAGAAATGCATCTACGTATGATTGTTATAAATGTATAAATGATGTCTGTGCAACAGCTCAAAGATCAAAATCCACTAAATCATTGTGCAGATAAAAAAGGTAAAAGAAGTGTTGTTGTTTTTTACATATATATAGGTAAATAGATATACAAGGATCTGTGCAACAGCTGTGAATCAGGTGTGTGCTGCAGATGCCGCTGATGTGAAAGCCAGCTCGTTGCTTCTGCTCATGCGCTGCACATATGTACACAAACACAACGCTTTCTGCTCTGCTAGCGCGTGCGCTGTGAAAGTTGCCTGACACCATGCCTGTGTTATGTGTTGTGCCAGCAACAAGTTTTTATTCAAGTAATTCCACTCACCTCAATTTTTTTCACAGTCTTTCGAAGTAATATTTGTGGGTAAATACGACTTTGTATGTTTACTCATATTTAATGTGTGGTGTTTTTCTTTGTCTGCTTAAATGCTGAGTACAGACCAGCGTAAATGTTTATACTGACACCTACAATATTGCTGTGTGTAAAATCATGGCTTAGCGAGGGTTGTTTGCGTCATCCACATGGCTTTTGTTTTGGGTGAATCCATGTTGTGATGACATCGTAGAAAGCACCTAGACCCAGAATGGATCAATCCTGCCTCGTATCAATGGTTCAGACTAGTGATGGTGGTATAATGGTTGGGGGGATATTTTCATGGCACACTTTGAGCCTATTAGTACCAATTGAGCACTGTGTCAACGCCACAGCCTACCTGGGTATTGTTGCTGACCATGTCCATCCCTTTAGGACCACAGTGTACCCATCACCTGATGGCTGCTTCCTGCAGGATAACGTGCCATGTCATAAAGCTCGAATCATCTCAGACTGGTTTCACGAACATGACGATGAGTTCACTGTACTCAAATAGCCTCCACAGTCACCAGATCTCAATCCAATAGAGCACTTTTGGGATGTGGTGGAATGGGAGATTCACATCATGGATGTGCAGCTGACAAATCTGCAGCAACTGTGTGATGCTATCATGTCAACACGAACCAAAATCTCAGAGGAATATTTCCAGTTCCTTGTTGAATCTATGCCATGAAGCATTAAGGCAGTTCTGAAGGCAAAAGGGAGTCCAACACAGTACTAGTAAGGTGTACCTAATAAAGTGGCCTATAATACTGTATATTGTCCCATTGCGAATCATTGATATACAGTACAACTAGGACCATTGCAAATCAAAAAGACGTATATTAAGGAATATCTCTAATAAAATGAGACAAAAAAAAAACTTCAAATTTGATCCAGAGAAACATTTTGAATCGTTCAAGTTGTGGGTTTGGAAACACTGTGGTTACTCAATAAAAAGATATATAAGAATGTCATTTGACTTCATGCATAGATTCCCCTTAAAGATAAACTTTATATGCAGAAGGTTTGCACTTGCGTTTACAAGAATAAGGAAGAGGAAGGAAGGCGTTGCAATGTGACAGCTCACGCATTTACCACAGTAAGGAAATAAGAGTATGCCCACCGAGACGGCTGAGAAATGAACAACAAAAAGTGTGGCTTTAGCTGTTGAAACTTGCAATTGCAGCACTAGGCCACAGGCTAGATGTCTACAATAGATTAGAAATCACCTTTTTCCATCCAAAGCTGTAGAGAAAAAAAAAACGTTCTCAGACCTTTTTCTGGTACTCCCATTTGCAGGTTTTTTTTAATATTCAGAAAATAGATCAAAAGCCCTGCTCCGACTCAAGGGCTGAAAAAAAGGACCATATGATTTATAATCACATTTCTTCAATTGCTTTTTTTAAAGTTCATGGTCTGTAATCCATACAAAGGGCCAAAAGATCACACAAACTCTAAATTTAATTTCAAAGCCTTTGAAACAAGAGTTCAATGCTCTCATATACTGTTTGTTTAGGTGTACTTATAATGACAATGGGTAAGAGATGGTGCACATTTGACATTTTTAAATCAGCTTGTTCCATTTAAACACAAGTAGATGCCTTTATGTAGACTATATTATATTGAAATTAAATACTCATAAGTTTAACAAATCATTCACCGAATCACTAACTTACCAAACAGCTCTTGATTCACTGAATCCCTTTAACCCTTGTGTACTATTCAAATTGACTACCCTTTCATTATGTTCGTGGCTGTTTTTGCCCTGTTGACTTCTATTATATATATTTTTTTTCATTGCAAAGCCATACCTTTTTGGTAGAAGTATACATTTCTCATATTTACTGTAGCAAATTATCAGTTGGCACCAATAACCCTTTAGAAATGCCCGTGCAAAAAAAAAAAAAAAAAATTCTGGCTTTTATATGGAGTATTATGGAGTAAAACAGCAGATTATTGACCTTATTCTCGGTGTACGAGCGGGCGCAGCCATTTGAATCTTCTTGGCTCGAGACTTCCGGTCTCATTCACTTCCATTCATTTGTAGACTTTGAAAACAGCTCGTTCTGCTGCTTGATGTTGCAGTTGCAAACTGATGTTTTCTTATTGTATTATTCTATTTTGTGTGTATATTCATGCAATCATTTCTTTGTAGAGCAAGTAGTTTGACCGTTTTCTGCCCTTTATTATTCCAAGTAATTTCTCCCATAGGCAACTGAATCGGAAGTTCTAAAAGAATAGCAAAAACAAGCGCACTTCCACATTGAAGAATAAGGTCAGTATAAATACAGTTACTATGTTTACTATGTTCTGAGAGCTGAGGTGTTTACTTTGATTTTCTCAGACATACAGTTTCAAGGTAAGTGTTCAAAGGTCTCGCTTACGCTCTCACAGACTCGCTCACACACTTATAAAAAATGTACTCCATATAAAAGCACAAAACTATGCTTATTTTTGCACTGCAACTCATGATCAACATTAAAAATATCTTATTTTACCTCTTTCCAACGGGAAAAACCAGCAACAATCATGAATGCATGATAATATGGCGTCATGCCTTTGCAATCAAAAAATTTAAGTCAATGAGGTTTTTGAAAACCTTCAAAGCATTTTCACAAAATATGTGTTAAAATAAGATTTGTCACCAAAAATCATTACATTTGCTAAAAGACAGACAAAGTTGTGGTCAAAATCCTCCCAGAGTCGATGAAAACCTCCCCAACAGCATGAATTAACCCTAAATCCTCAAAACAATTACACACAGTTATTAAAGGGACAGTTCGCCCAAAAATGTCAAATTTACTCAACCTCAAGTGGTTCTTCTTTCCTGTTGCAAACAAATGAAGATATTTTGAAGAATGTAACTTGTAGTTGATGGAAACTGGAAGGCAATGGCTACTGGTTTCCAACATTCTTCAAATGATCTTCTAGTGTTTAACAGAGGAAGGAGAAATTCAAAAAAAGTTAAAGGGTAAAAAAATGACAACAGAATTTTCATTTTGAAGGGAACTGTCTCTTTAACAGATCGGATTTGTTCAAAGTAATCTAAATGATAAAGGTTTGCACCTACAATGAACACAAACTCCACGTACAGAAACTCTGGTTGCATGTATACAGTAGTTTCCTTCTTATGCAACCTTGAATCTAACATGTATCTGACTATGGAAAGCTCTTTTCAGCACATAAATATCTAGTCAGCTGTTTTAACAGATGACTGCCGCCTTGGGTGAGCTACGCAGTGTCATGTTGTGATTGTTTGTGACAGGAGAGAAGGGCTTCTGGAATTTGGTGATATCCTTTTTGTTGGCCAGTCGAGTACCCAGAAAGCCTCAGGCACAATAACACTATTTAAATAGAGTTCTTATCGTATCTTGGCTGTAAACACTTGCCTGTGATGTTCAATAAACAACTGCAAATGTACCTGCTTTTTTTCCAGGAAGTATTTGAGAAACTTAAATCACAAAGTTGAAAGGGTTGAATTTTTTTTTTCACTTTATTTTTAAGCTGTCCTCATTTCACATGTTCAATGTACTTTAGATATATAGTAAATTAATTGGTAACACTTTAGTTAAGTCACAATTCACACTATTAACTACTGGCTTATTACCTGCCTAGTATTAAGAAATTAACTGTTCATTAATAATTTTTACATCCCTAATCCTACCCAAAACCTAAACACAATGTCTACCTTAATAAATATTAATAGACAACTAGTTATTAGTTTATTAAGCTAATATTGTTGGTTAATCTTTTGGTAATACCGTGAATTTTGACCTTAACTAAAATGTTACCAGTTAATTATGTATGATTACATGCAACTAATCCTAAACCTAACCCTCATCCTGACCCTAACCATATAGTAAGTACATTTAATCAACCAGCATTGACTATATAATGCACTGCTACCTTAAAATAACAGATTTTTGTTTGTTGCTCTGAAAATTGTTGTGCATTGTTTTTGCTAAATTGCATGGATTTGTTTAACCTTGTATAAATGACATATAGACAACTGTTTTTTGTTCAATAATATTTGATTATTTTCATACACGTGTTCTGCAGAAAAAGGAAATTCAAGTCAGTTTGGAGCATTAAAATGTGAAAAAGAACTAGGCTGCATGTCTAAGTGTGAAGAAATAGTTTAGTTTACCACACATAATCAAGCATGCGTGACACTTGGGATGTTTTCAGCATTTGTTATCTTACAGAACTGGAAAAGACATTTAATTTTGGGAAAAAATATGTGTTGAATCAAGTACAGCAAGCTCAAGACAACCTGCAAAATAAAATAAATGTTTGATTTAGCTTGAGGATACTGTGACAGAAATCATCTAGCAATGTTCAATTATTTGTAACTAATAAAAACGAATTAAATGCTCATTTTAAATTATGTTTGAAAAACATTTTGCCAAAAAATGGAACACGGCCAAAAAAACAATAAAAAAACAACACAACAATATGAAGGCACCTGAAACTAAAATATAACTTCCACAGACCATAATGTACCATTATACTGTTATTAAACATAAAATAAATAAAAATACATATCATAAGCAACTTCAAAGGAGCAAATGGCTGTAAAATTTGACTATATTGTATGGACAAAATAAAAAGTTTTATTACGCTTTATCATTTATACTGTTGCTGCAAAATACATTAGTTACAGCAGGGGTGTCCAAACCCGGTCCTGGAGGGCCGGTGTCCTGCAGATTTAGCTCCAACTTGCCTTAACACACCTGCAAGGAAGTTTCTAGAAAGCCTAGTAAGAGCTTGATTAGGTAGCCCAGGTGTGTCTGATTAAGGTTGGAACTAAACTTTGCAGGACACCGGCCCTCCAGGATCGAGTTTGGACAGCCCTGGTTTATGGTAATACTTTTTAATCATTTATATGAGTGCAATATTACAAACCATTACAGGGATGCAGACACAAACACGAATAACAGAATTATGAGAAAGTTCTTTCATTTATTTATTCATTTTCCTTCAGCTTAGTCTCTACTTTAGAGGTCGCCACAGCGGAATGAACCACCAACTATTCTAGCACATGTTTTACGGATCCCCTTCTAGCTGCAACCCAGTACTGGGAAACACCCGTACATTCTCATACACTACGGCCAATTTTGTTTTCTCAATTTACTTATAACGCATGTTTTCGGACTGTGGGGGAAACTGGGGCACCCAGAGGAAACCCACACGGACATGGGGAGAACATACAAACTACACACAAAAATGCCAACTGGCCCAGCCGGGACTTGAACCAGCAACATTCTTGCTGTGAAGCATCAGTGCCAATCACTAAGCCGCCCCTATCATGTGAAAGATGAGAAAGTTGCCATCTTTAAAATAAAATGTTTACATTTTGCAATATATTGAATGATATTTTTGTATTTTTATGTCAGTAATCATTCGTCTTTATATGAATTAAGTGTTTTTATATTTAATAAATTTTATTTATTAATTATATTTCAAAATTTGTACATTTGAGAAAAATAATTACATATAAATGAGCACATTTTTGAGCTCATACTCTAAAATGTAAAAAAAAAAAATAGTCATTTGTACGTCGTCAATATATATATATATAAACTATTAATTGATTGAATTTACTGAAACAGTACTATATTGTGATCCACAGTATATCGTTATCAGGATATGAGATTTTTGTCATATCGCCCAGCCCTAGCTGCCACTGATCCACAAAAACAGACTGATCCTCAGAGGTTTTTAGTTAGAAGTGAGCATCATGTGGTTGTTAATCTCCACGTACGGATACTTGTAAACAACTCTCTCAAACCCTCTCGGAGTCCAGCACTTCACGGCACTGCAGCATGGTGAACCAAACTATTAAAGGAGCAGATCTGACTATGTGTCAGTGACTAATTAAGCATTACTGTCCTATGGCACCACCAAAGTATAAAACACGCATGTTTACTCCAATTCAAAATGTGATACAGAAGCATGTAAGTATGCGCAAAATTTAAACCGATAAATAGACGATCCATTTTGTGTGTGTGTATGTGTGTGTTTCGTCTGTTCCAACCTTTAAAGCTATGCAAACGATCTAAAGATCTCTAATCCTATGCTAAAAAGTGATAAGAGGTTATCCGTAAAGTACTCGAAAACACCCACGCTGGGTTCAAAACCACTTCACACTTAGCTTCATTAAATCAACACAAGCCATAAAACCCAATCATACAATCGCACTCACTGCTTGCTTCATTCAAGAAAGTGTTTTTTTATGTGCCAAGCTTGATACAGCTTTATCAAAGAGTGTTTAATCCAGTCTGGGGTAGAGCTTGCTCAAGCTTATCTCTTGACAGAAAAGCAGGGGAAGGAATCAAGTGCCAAATCAGGAACTGTAGTGGAAGGAGAAACGGGGGCATATACGCTCCCCAGTTCAAATGTGTTTCCGCCTTTTAAGTAAGCTTCAATACATTGCAATTGCACTTTTTTTTTGCCAAACCCACTAACTCCCCTCTTCAACACACCAATAGCACCCCCCCAATCCACAAACACGCAAAATGAGGCCACCAATGTATGATTGCTCCCAGCTGTAGCCCCACGAGAGGGCTGGAAAAGAGAAAGGGAGAGAAAAAATTTGGCCAGAGCAGTGAATGGTAGGACAAGGATTAGCTCAAAAGCACATTGCTGATGATTCTGACCTCATTAATCTTACATTATTAGCCATATGCAGAGAACCTAAACCACTGAGCATTTTATTTGGACTCAAATGTACAGGTATTAGTCAATTCTGTCATGATTTACTCACTTCAGGCTCAACAAACTCCCCTTCTTTTGTCGAAAAAGTGATTTTTAAAACACATTAAAACACATTCAAGGCAATCATTTTTGTGCATCATACAGTAAATGAGTAAAGACTGCGGCAACACTATAATAACTGCATTTGTTTAAAAATGAATGCGCCCTTTGAAGTCAAACAATAACTCTGAGGAATAAGCCAAAATTGTAGTCATTATTTACAGAAATATGAACATTCTGTTTCCCTGTGGCACATTCGTGAAAGACAGCTCAATTGTGAGTGAATTGGTCGATTCAGTTCAGTCAAAATAATTTGTCAATGTAAATAATTTAACTGTTTAAAGGTGTTAAAGTGAAATGCATTGAGACTTTAAATGTGGTTGTTTGGGCTAGACGGGCTATTTCATTATAAACAGCTGATCTACTGAGATTATGCTAAGAATTGCATAATTGAAAAATGGTGTTAAAACCACAATGAAATATCCAGCGAACAGCAGTTCTGTCGGTGAAAATGCATTGTTGATGCAAAAAGTCAGTGGTGAACTGTCAGATTAATTGTTCAAACTGAAACTGAAACAACCGGGGTTAGCAGAAGAGCACCTAAAAACATAACATCTCAAACCATGAAACAGATGTGCTACAGCAGCAGAAATACACATCAAGAACATTTCCTATCAGCTGAGAACAGCAAACTGAGGCAACAATTCACATGGGCTCACCAAAATTGGACAACCAAAGTCTATCTAGGCTGGTGAGGATCAAAATTTGGCATAAACATCAGGAAAGCATGTCTTCATCCCATTTTGTATCAGTGGTTCAGGTTGAGGGTGTTCACAAACTTCAAATCATCTCAAACTAATATGTTAGAAAAGATCTGTTGCTACTTCTGATTTATTGCAGATCACAGGAGGGAGGAATAAATGTGAATAACTTAGGTTTCAGTTTAAGGTCAACTCGAGAACAGTTCAATTACAGCATATTGGCTATAAGAAAAACTTCTACTGAGCTTTATGAAGCTCTTGCATCCTTTTTAAAATCTGGACGGCTCCAGTAATTGCATGGGAAAGACTGTTAAATCATTTAAAATGTCCCGTTTGAAGATGTCCAGTGAGTTTGGAATGCCGTGAGTATGGGAATGTGTAAATGACTTTTCATTTTTGGATGAACTAATCCTTTAATGTTTAAGTCTGAGAGATTCACTTTCCAAGCACACAAGATCCCAAGGGCTTTGGCATGCTCTCTGAGAGGCTTGGCAGTGAGTGAATGAAGGCCGGAGGTGGAGGGAAGGTGCTGCCGTGCGAGGAAAAGAGGAATGCAGCAGGAACTCACTGCAGGCCAGTTGGATTTCAGGCTTCTGTCCAACAGGCTGCAGCAAATCTAGGCTGAACGTTGCCACATCTACACACTAGAACTGCATCTTACGCCTCAAGACATCGTCACTTTCTTACACTAACCATATAAGGGTCAAATGTTAAGGGTGATTGCTAAATATTTGATCATATTCCAAAAGTCTTGATCTAAATTTTTATTTGTATAAAGTAACATTTACAGCTAATATGCAACTTAACTGTATGAAGGCAAATAAAGGTGGTTAAATAATACATGTTCTAAATTTCAAGGTCACTGCTTAATTCAATTTGATTTATCTTTATTTAAGCACTTTTACAATGTACACTGTAAAAAAATGCTAAGTCAACTGAACTGTTTCTTTTACAAATTTTTGTGGATTGAACATAACACAATTAAGTTGTCCCAAAAGAACAAGAATTTTGTTATTTCAGCTTATTTTAAATAAGTCGTTTGCACAAGCAGCAAAAATTATTTTACTAATTATTTTAATTAACATTTACTGTTTGTTCAAACTCATTTAAAATATCCTTCTTGAGTTTTTTGGGGAGACAACTTAATTAGTTTATGCTTAATCCACTTTAATTGTACAAGCTAATAAACTAACTAAATTTCTTAATACTATCCCAACACAATTCGATTGTGTAGAACAAAGCATTTTTTTACTGTGTAAATTGTGTGAAAGCAGCTTAACATAGGTGAATTTTTTAGTAAATTGAATCTGCTTCAGTCCACTTTTGACAGTTGAAGTTCAGTTCAGTTCAGTGTAATGTAAATGTCACTGCTGAAAGCTAGCTTATTCCTATTTGAAGTTATACTAACACAAGTTCAAATGCATTTTATTGCACATTTAATGACTTGCATATATTCTGAAGCACTGTATAAAAGTATAAAAAGGGGAAAAAAATTGAGAACTACTCACTGAAATTCTTTCCAGTTATTGGTGGTAATCTGGGAACTGTTGATAATTTCCTTAATTTTCTAACTTTTATCGATAGTGAGCTGTTCCAGATGAAGGCCAAAGGGATAAAACTTTCAGACACAGCAAGAGAAGCTGGTCATTCCAAATAAAGCAGGGAAAGACAGTATTGAACATGTCACCATTTTTCTTGGAAAACATATTTGTAAAGGTGCTATTGACATGAAATTTTCCCCGGATGTTGGTAGCAACCAAAGAAATCAATATGAAAAGAAAACAAATATAATTAGTTTACAAATTAAATTATGTTTAATAAAATGAAATGACACAGGGAAAAAAATATTGAACACATGAAAAAAGGGAGGTGTAGAAAGGCAGTGAAATCCCAGGCAGCAGCTGAAATCTCTCAGTAGTTCTTCAGCAACCCTCTGCCCTGTCATTGTCAATTAATAATAGCTGTTTCAATCCAACATCTTCATTAGCAGGAGGACGAAGATGAAACCAGAGTGGACATTTCAGCGAGACAATGATCCAAAACACAGCCAAGGAAACTTGCAAATAGTTTCAGAGAAAGAAATCCAAGCCGTAGAATGGCCCAGCCAATCACCTGACTTGAATTAAATATAAAATATAAATTAAAGATCAGATTTGATAGATGAGACCCACAGAACCATCAAGATTTTTACACTGTTGAAGTCTGTGAATAACAAATTTTTCAGATTTTTTTTTTGTTTTGTTGATTTTTATGTTTGTATTGTTTGAGTTTTTACCTAAATCTGGTTCAATTTCATGTCAACAACTCCTTTAGAAATGTTATTCCCAGGAAAATGACATGTTCAATACTTTGTTTCCCCGCTGTACAGTATGTAGAATATTGCATCATTAAAAAATAAAGATTGCAGTACATTATTTCTTTGTAACACTTAATAAAAGTGTCTAGAAACGGTTCTTTCATTCCGTCAAAAAATGTCCTGGCAGACTCTGCACTACTTTGCCTCATAGGCAAGTGCATGAAAGTCATGCATAACTTACAGCAATCTGTATGGATTGAAATATTCATGAGATTATGAATTAATACTCAACGAATAAATGCACACTGCTATGATCAGCATGTATAAAATATTTAATGTAAATTACTTATAGGTTAATATGCTGCACGGGCCATAGTGGGTCACATGAGATTTAAGTATATTATGTACTTATATTAACACTGATTAAAAGGTAATAAACAAAACATACTTATCCATGAGTAATATTTACATGTACCTAATTTTGCTATTTTGTTAAATACCTGACCATTTTTTGGAAAACATGTATTCATATTCTCTAGGATGCTCTAAAGCAGTGGTTCTCAAGCTTTTTTCACCAAGTTCCACCTCAGAAAAGAATTGTCTCTCCAAGTACCACCATGTACTGAAGTACAATAGCATAGTAGGCCTAATTAAGCAGCTACAGCTCTGCACAGTTCAAAAACAAGGCCGATTAATTCTTCTAATTAAAAATATTTATTATTGTCAGCCACTTAAATAAAAGGTTTAGCCTATTAAAATCCATTTACTGATCACATCGGTGTTATCGTATGCGTCAAAGGGTTAAAAGTGTGTTCATATTTTACTTTAATTATTCAGAGATTCCTCCGCGTACCACTAGAAGAAAGCTTGTGTACCACTACTGGTACACGTACCACAGTTTGAGAACCACTGCTCTACAGGTAGTCATTATAACACAGCATTTTAATAATTCTCAATTTTAATTATTTTTTAATGTAATTGCAATATCACAAAAAAGTCAAACAAATTAAAATAAAATAATATAACAATAGAAAATCTGATTAAAGCTACAATATCATTGAAACATATGGTGGAAATAAACCTTCAGTTTAACGAAAGACAGCAGATGTTTCACACATAAATGCCTTTGCCACCCTTGTGTGGTTCAAATTACTGAAACAATTGGGTTTTGTTTTAAAAACAATGAATAATTGAAACCTTTCTTTAATTTGTGAATCAATGCGTAAACTCTACATGCCCTCAACGCATCTCTTTCCATTTCCTTCATTTATAAAAAATAATAATGATAAAATCTGCATTCAGCCTAACAAAACAACTTAGTGGTCGCATAATTTAAATAGCTTTCCATCGGCCTAACTATGCAGCAAAATAAATCCTGTTTAAAAGTAATCTACGCCTGTTTTAAAGCATGGAGACAGAGCTGAACTGCAGAGCGTGTTGGATTAGTATTCAGGTACTGTGTGTTGCAAGTCTCAGCACCAATACACATCAATGAGACTGTAATAGCAACACATGCAGGCCAAGAAAAGAGGCAAGATAAAGAACAGGAGACAGAGTGAAAATAAAGCTAAACATGTGCAATAACACACACACACACACACACACACACAAGGAAAAGGGACTTTGCATTCTGACTGGTAAAGCTCAGCATGATGACAAGTCTGCTTTGTGGAGATAGGAAGAGGCATTTATTGACCCGAAACACTCACACATGGACACAAACACACAAGCGGTCATTAATGACACCATTGTAGACACTTTCTTATCTCCTCTAGACACGTCATGGTGTGTGAGGAACTATATAAGCTGAGGACAGTTGGCTTTTTATGAAGGTAATTTTTCTCTTTAAACATAAAGAGATGAAGAGTTTGGTATTAGGTTTTTGTGGCTGGAAATATAACAAAAATTGTTTAAAACGATTGTTGAAAGTGGCTGCAAACCTTTATGAGTAGTGATTTTTTTCCAGATTAACACAAAAGAAGATAATTCAAGGAATGTACCGTAGGGAAAAATACTATGGAAGTCAATGGCTATCATTCTTCAAAATATCTTCTTTTGTGTTCAACTGGTTTTGCTGAACTATCTAACACGGCAAAAACCTCTTAAATCTTGTGCAGCGTAGCAAGTTAATGAATAAAATATGTACGGAAATATTGTAGCAGTGTCTGTGTTTGTATGACCAATGAAAAGTAGAGGAAGATATAATTTTGCAATAAAACATATTATTAACTACACATCTGAATGAAATACTGGATTCTGATTGGTGTTTTTAGCACAAAAGTGTATAGATTTTCCTTTGCAATGGATTTTTTTTTTTACATTAGGCTATTTTATGGGAGAGTATAGCTTAATTTCCTGATTTTTATTAAATGTTATTTTACATATTTATTTGTCTGTTATAAATGCAGCCATTGTAAGTAAATTACTGCTTTTATCAGCAATAAATGTTAAGAAAAAATAGAAACCATGTCAATATTCTCTACGTTTATGACTTGTAGTTATGTATGAGTTGTATTCCATAAACTACTGATGACATTTCCTTCATTTTTAAATAAAAATGTATCCATCTAGAGCGGGGGTGGGCAAACTCAGTCCTCTATGGCCGGGGTCCTGCAGACTTTAGCTCTAACACTAATCAAACACACCTGAACATGCTATTCAGTGTCTTCACGATCACTAGAAATCTATAAGCAAGTGTGTTTGATTAGAGTTGGAGCTAAACTGTGAAGGACATCGGCACTCCAGGACCGAGTTTGCCCAACCCTGATCTACGTAGAGCATTTGTTTTGCATAAAATAACAGTAGATGTGAAATACATGTTCAAATTGTTTTTTAAACAACACAATACCAAACAATATTAAGTGGAATAACTGTGATTTTCAATCTCAACAAATAAAAACATTTCAATAAACAGCTAAAGTAAGTCCAAGGCACTTGAAAATTATCTTTCTAAATATTTATTTATTTATTATTATGCCCACATTTTTCGAGTGCCTTGGACTTAATTTTGCTGTTTATTCTCAGGAATCCCTTACCCAAAGAGCACCAGCCCCTTTCACACAGCAATACCGGTAAATATCCGGAAAATTACAGACTTTACCGGTAAATTCAAAAAAGCACTGTTCAAAGAGGCAAGGACATTCTGGAATTTTTCCGCAAAAGACCGTTCACACATCCATTCCAAAATACCAGTAAATTCTGACATCATTAACCAGAAATGGACTCTAAACAGCCGCTCTTGTATTTGTAAACATAGAAGGGGTCTGGCTTTTGTTGATGTTTCACTTTTATTTAAAGCTTTAGCATTCATGCAGCTGCTTTGTCCCAGAGACATCCAAAGGCAGAAGCAGCAACCACAGCTAAATGTTTACACATTTGACTTCATTAAAAATTCTGTGGATGGATAAGTATTGAGACCAATTTCTATAAAAACATAGAGGAACACTTTTTACATGTCGAGATGTACATAATATGTGTGTGTGCTGGTGCTCACCGGCTGTTTCACATGCACAAGCGTCATTCAACTGAAGCAGAGCTTGAAGGTAAACAAATAGTGGTGTATCATAAGCATTTTATCGATAATTATTTGCACAGTTGGCATTAAGAAGAAACATAAAAACGTTATCTGACTAACATCTAACAGCTAAATGTGTCTGGAAAAATATTCAACGGCTTTTATTTTCATAAACAGCGCAGATGTGAATGCGTCTGATTGTTCTGATTGCCTGAAGTAGACGTTGCACGTCAAAGAGTTCTAATCAAGAACGTGCTCTTTCCAGCAATGTTCCTTCTGTGTTCACATAGAGCAGCATTCCGGTAATGTTACAACTTCTCTTTACGGAAAAATGCTAGAACGGTATTTTCAAAAAGGGCCTGTTCACACATACAGACCTTTCCGGAAAATTGCTGGTAATTTTAACAAACATAAAAGGTCTGTATGTGTGAAAAGGGTTAATTAAGCTCCTCCTGAGCACTTTTTCTTGATTTAAATAAAATGATTCATTATGCTGACCAACTGTCATTGACAGATGATGGAAAATACATTTTGAATCTATAGAACAAGTCAAATATTAACATTTTACTCAAAACTAAGCCTAATAATGCAGAAAATGCAGAAAAACATAATAAAGTTGTCACTTATTTTTTCCTGTATGTCCATCTAAACAATGTCCAGCAAAGAAAAGAAAGAAGAAAAAAAACACTTCTCGTTCCTGCATGCGACTGCAATTTATTCGTGAAGAAACCTGATTCTGACCCAAAAGAGCACGAGTACATCTTTCCACTAAAAAGGGAAAAGTTTGTTGTGGATTGTACGCATTTGTTTGTGTCTGCTTGTTTCGTAGCATGAGTCAGCTCAGCTTGCGGTGAGGCTTGCGTCAGCAAAAAAAGAACACGAAAGCTGACAAAATATCAGAGAAAAGGAGAAGGGGAGAAGTACAAAAACAGAAGCGGCTACAGAAAATGACAAGGCCAGACGCAGGGGCCAGGAGAGCAGCAGCCATTTCTCATTGTTGTCTGCAGTAATGTAGTCAATGGTGCAGTGAGAGACGGCCCTCCTCCACCAGCTGCTATTAATTAAAGCCAGCCAATCCTGCAGAAATGCACTCGCAACACAAACCTACTTTCATTTAGAATGCCACACATATTAGTCCAATGCTGCGTCCCAATTCGCACACTATCCGTCCTAAATAGTATTTGAAAATAGAATTAGTATGTCCCAAATGGTAGTATGTTGAAAAGAGTTTGCTGGAGTTCCCGGATGGTTTACTATTTCCGGTAAAAATGTAGTGTAGAAGCGTCCATACTCTAACCGCTGATATTGCCCACAGTACATTGTTCGTTGGACGTGAATTCGATTAGAACTACAAACACGGGTGAAAAGTGTAAACAAACTACAAAAATGATAAACACATGAGACCAACCGTCATGTAGAGAGGCTTCGGTAAAGATGTTTGTATGACTGTTAATATCTAGCCCACTGGAGAATATTTAAATCGCGTTGTCTGTGTTATATTTCATCTGCAACAACAATACTGAACTTATATAAAGACGTGTTTGGACATAAGCATCTAAATGCAGAATTATCCAAAGACCTGAGAAGGTATCTGTGCATGAAAGACTCGTGAATGGGAGATTAACTGCTGCTGCTTCTCCTATAAGGTAGGAAACTAAATATGACAGAAATGTGGATGATGTGTGGATGATTGACAGGGCTCATAACTAAGCAACACAACAATCTGTTAAGGAGGAAGTAGTATGTTCCAAAGCTTGAATACTCTTCCGTTACACACCCAAAAGTATATGTTTTTGCTTCACAAAAAAGCACATACTTTTAGGGCAAAGTTTACAGTAAGTATGCCAATTGGGACGCAGCACAAGTGTCTAAAAATGGTGTTCAACTTATTGTTTCATACCCTGAAAAAAAGCTTCTTTTTTTCACAGATATCAAATATATGCAAAGTTACAGGAATATACTGTAACACTTAAATATGAAAATATAAACATGTAAACAGTTTAAGGATATATAAAAAAAAAATTCCTTCAAAAATACAAAATATAAACAAATACAAATCTTGTTTCATTGTTGAAACTAACTGATCACTTCTTGTTGAAAATATAAAGCAAAACACTTAACACAAAGACTGGAGAATAGAATGCTGAAAATTCAGCTTTGCAACAGAGGAATAAATCACATTTTAAAGATATTCATTTAAAATATATTCAAAAATTGTATGTTTAAATTCTGAATTTTGTAACATTTTCTGACAATTAGTAGCCCTATTATCATTTTAAATCATTTTATTATCATTCAAACTGTGATTATCACAATTTTGAAAACTATGTCAATTCTGTAACACAGCTCGTTTAAAAAAATGTGTGTGATTAAATTGATGATAACTGTGATCATTTCAGCTTTAGTAAGCCCATTTTAATATGTTCTTTTTTTTTTCAACTATACATACATAACTATACATTTGGATTAATAATTTATGGTGATGTGTTTTTTTATTCTGTATACTACTAATCACAATTCTTCCCAAAATTACAACAAATAAAATCCATCTCAAGCTGCCAGAATTTGTTTCTATCTTTTGGTGTGTTTTTATATGTGTTTCAGTTAATTAGTATTACAAACAGAATTACCATCTCACTCTCGACTTGTTTCAAGCACAAATGTGATGCTGGATTAAGAGAAAATATGGCATGCAGTTATTTAAAGGAAGTATTTATTTGTATTTTTTTATTCAGTTGGTTATGTGTTTATATAAAATGTTATAAATTTATTATTATAGTAATTTCTGTAGTCATTTTGAACAGCTTTCTGCTTGTGGGTAAATACTGAAATGGTTTCAGATATCAAAAACTTTCTTTTATTCAATATTTGATGTATAAAATGTGTATTTAATAATGATATTTATTTAAATTTGAATATACGTGCAGTCATAGGGTGTTCACCCCAGTGTGGTTTACTGTAAAGATAAGAGCAGAGGCTCCTCTGGTGGGGTGGGCCTATTTTATCATGGAAATAAGCTCAGCAGGCTGTGAGTTTCATGTTGTAGGATTGTGGTTAAACAGAGTAGATTCTGTAAGAATAAGTAAAACTCTCAACAGAGAACGCAGTTATAGTGTTTAAAATGACTATTTTTATCATCCAAGGTTTCATTCAGTAATAATAAAGCCATAGCAGAGCTTGCATTAGTAAGATCCTTCACTTTCCTCTGCTCAGTGTGACTGATTGAGGTCTTGTTAGCAGACGTTTTACTGCAGACTCAGAATCCATTGTTGGCTTAAAGCCACATGAGCCAATAATCACTCGCTGATCTCAAGCACTCAAGTCAAACCTTTCAGCATCACTGAAACTTTTCTAAAACACATACTGGTCAACTGCTTCCAATTAAATCTATAAAGGCAAATGTAACTATTATTTAACATTATTTTTTGCAAAAATATCTAACCTGACCTGTACTTGTTAAAATGAATAATTATATTACTTGTTAGTTTATTTAATCAAAAACTCCTTTTTTGCTACCAAATGGCTAAAATGTAGTGTTTTAACCTCTTAAGGCCCAAGCTGTGTTTTTGCATGGGTTTTTTATTTCTCTTTGCTATTTGGGCTTATTGGAACCAAATCAGAATAAAACCTAAGTATCACCTTTTGATATGATGTACTTTTAGAGAAAAATGATGTCCAGCAGCCTCAGCAGCCAAATCTGACCTCCGTAGACTACAGCGAATAGTCCAGACTGCTGAACGAATAACTGGCACTTCTCTTCCTACACTTCAAGAACTGTACTCTTCCACAGTGAGTAAAAGGGCTCGCAAAATCACCCTGGACGCCTCGCACCCAGCACACTTCCTGTTTGAACTGTTACCGTCTGGCCGGCGCTACAGAGCACCGAGCACAAAAACTGTCAGACACAGGAAAAGTTTCTTTCCTCAGGCCATCTACCTCATGAACAGTTAATATTTCTCCTATTGTGCAATAAATGTGCATGACTTTCTCACACGCACTTGTACACAGCACCTTATAACAATATACAATGCAATATTTCTCCTTACGCATCTGTACACAGCACCTTATAACAACATATAAAGCAATACTTCTTACGCATCTGTACACAGCACCTTATAACAACGTACAATGCAATACTTACGCTTTTGCACACAGCACCTTATAACCTGTATATTTATAACAAATCTGTACATACATTTCAACATCCAGATCGTTGGACTGACTGCATCTCTGTTAATGTCTATCGACTTCTTTTATTATATTTATTCTGTGTTGTCACTTGTCACTTTATGTACACTGGAAGCTTCTCTAGCCAAAGCAAATTCCTTGTGTGTGTGAAGCACACTCGGCAATAAAACTGATTCTGATTCTGATTCATATATGTGGACTTGTGGTTAATTACACATACATACATTTTTTTTTACATGTTTTTGTAAAGAAAGAAAGTAAAAACATTTTTTTTTGCCCATTTTGGACTTAAAAATTGTGTTTGGAACATTTCATATGCTGCAAAACAGTTGCAGGATGACACTGTATGTCTGTAACAAAATATATAACATTCAAAGTATACAATTGAGGACATAAGAGCTGTCCACATATGTGGCCACTAAGCCCTAGGAGGTTAATACACTGTTATAACGCTGGGTCCATACAATTCCTTCATGTTGTCCCAACTCAAATCAATTAAGTTAACCTGATCATTTTTACAAATTTAAGTGGACATGAAAACAAATTAAGATATCCCCAAAAAAACTTAAAAATGGTGTTGTTTCAACTCATTTTAAATAAGTAGTTTTAAACAAACAGCAAAAATCTTTTGTTTTGAGTTGGTATAAAGTCAAATAAAGTTAACTTGTGTTTTGGAGTTGCACTATTTGTTACCACACAAAATAATCATGATTAATATTATTAATATTCTTGATAAGATGTTTGTTGGTATATAAAATATACATTTTGGAGGGTGTCTTCTGTCAATCATTGTAAAAATGACACATTTAAATATATAGTGAAATTATACAGCAGGATTTTTATGTTGATTTCATACCTGAAAACTCTTTTCTGTAAGTTACCCTTATCCTGAAATAAAAGTTGTTGTTGCTTATTTGAAAGGACATACAATTCTACTAAAATACCATTATTCAAACACCATTCTCAATAGATATATGATGACCGGTCAACTTACATTTTAATCATTGATTTGTCCATATTATAAAAGTCAGAGATGACATGAAAATGCCTTTTGATTTTTAGGTAAACTATCAAGGTAAGGTCTTTTTTTAAGGTTGGGACAGCAAAGGGTCAATTAGTCTGGAGTTGCAAATGTACATCTTCTTTTGAGGAAACATTTAATTCAAAAGGGTATTTCATTTAAATTAACAGCCAAAGATAACATTCTAAAGTGTCAAACGCTACGGGCATTTAACAACTTCTTAAAACTTAGTGGAAAAGTAGAAAAAGAGGAGCCGCCCTTGTTTGAAGGACGATTATAACCAACAGCAAAAGAGAGATTTAAAATTCCCCAACAGCAATTTCTTCTCTGATAGAAAGAGCACTGAGACAAATTGTGAAACAGAAGGAGAAAAGAATCTGGCAAGCACAATTAAAGGAAGAGTTCACCATAAATCGCAAGTGCTGTTATCATGTATGGTGTAATCCTTTCATCGTGCACCAAAAGGAAATTTGTTTGAATTTTCACAGTGACCACAGCTTTTTAGGCTCAAGTTCCAAAGAACATCAGTATCATAAAAGCAGTAGTCCATGCATGTACCTGTTTTTGTATTCCAAGTGTTGTGAAGCCAAACAATATATTGGTTCTAGGTGCAGTATGTAAGTTTGACACAGCGGTTGAACTAGGTATTGCACTTCTGGATCAAAACACATTTTCACTCGGCTCCTCCTCTGACGAGTCCACACAAGTGCAGGTTGCCAGATTGACGTGTGTGCCTGACTGTCGAGCCAAAAGGCTGATTTAAGGCTGATTTGAACCGTTTTCTAACTAAAAGCAAATGCAGGCGATGGAATAAATATTTTCCATAGTCAGTAAAAGGTGTTTTTGTCCTAACCAACAACTGAAATGTCTATTTTAGAAATGGCTTCTATTTCTCACAGGTAAACAACAGGATAAAATATAATCACCTCAGGTACACATAACATTTATTTACATGACATTTACTGCCATCCAACTGAAAGCAGCAGCATAGTTCACCACAGATCTTGAAACAAACTGTTTAAAATTTCAGTCCTAACAACTTCAGACAAACTTCAGAACTGTGACTCAGTTCAAGCCAACACATATCAGTGACTCAGCATGTACATTTAATAATGTTAAAGAGGTTTAATATGTATTAATAACATTGTAAACCTTACCATTTCTCTTGTGAGCAGTAAAAGCTCTATTCTGCGCTTCTGAATGGCTGTATTTAAATTTCTGTTGCGTTTCGTATGGTGCAAACAGCCAGATTGCTTATCACTGCAAATCTCGTCACGTATAGTGTGTTGTTAAGACATGTGGCTACAACGTAACCTGCTAACCTAATGATTATGTTCCTAATATTTATATTATTATTAATAACTACCTCATGTGGAACTCAGAATGACAAGCTTTGTAGAGTGAAAAGTTGCTTCTGTAAATGATTTATTAGGAATTTCTACTGTGGCAATCAAATTAAAGGGAAAGTCAAAAATGATAATTATTTAATTATTTACTATTTTTTAAACTGTTTACCCTCAAATGGTTCCAAACCTTTATGATTTTTTATTCTGTTAGACAACAAAAATATATATTTTTAAGAAAGATAAAAAATGCATTACTATGGAATATTGTGGCAGTAAATAATTTTTCAGATAATTATGAAAATCATATAGCAATATCTCATTAAAGAAATTATGTTGTGGATCATAGTATGTTTTAAAGACAACCTCAGACAGGACTAAGCAGTGAATTCAAATGTAAAGTTGTTCTTCGATTTTCTTCTCTGTGTATTTGTGTTCCAACGATGAAAACTGAACTATTCATACTTGCACATATCAGTAAAGCCTCACCTTGGGCCACGGATCTTTGAGGAAAACCTCTCGGCCAGTTTTTCCAAACTGCGCGAATACTCCAGCTGAATCTCTGCCTTACGCCGGAAAAACTCTTGCAGGTCCTGCAACAGCTGGATCCGAGCCTCTGATTGCTGCTCCAGGCACTTGAACTGCTCCACCAACTGATTACGGATCTCTAAGCAACAAAATACACAAACACATCAGTTTGACTCAATTCTAGAAATGCACATATACAAAAACTAGCAAGATTTGGATTTTTTTCCAATTTAATTCATACAGCAGTCATCCAGTCGTTCATGACAAACAAAAACACTTTTTGGGAGAGCTTTTTTATTTTCTTTAAAACACATGGAACAACCATTTAGGTTACTTCCGAAACTCTGCAGCAAGTGTGCAGGAAGCATACATTGCAACATTCATCTTAAAGTACATATCCATCCGATATAGATTAATATTAATAGGAAATGTCTACGCAAACTGGGAAAGGGAAATGCAGAAAGCTTAAATATATTAAGCCCACGAGTCAGGCCTGTGATTTGTCCTTTAATGAAAAATGGATGAGACTGAAATCCACACTTTTGTTTGGTCATGAATCATGATCTAAGCTTTAGAATATAGCTGTACAGTTGATCCTTACCTATGATGCAAAATCGAGTTTTGGAAGCTCTTTGGATAGAACTGTAAAGGTATAGTGTGTCCACTGCCATATTAGAGTGATATACACACAACAAGTCTCTTTTTTTAAATTTCCTGAAGTTAAAATACGATCCACATCCCAGTGATTTTGAGGACCACCTGCCCAACGAATTGATTGATAGGTGTGAATTAACATGTCTCCATAGTAACGAATAGAAACATGTCCACAGAACAGGATTTGCAAAGAAACTAAGATTAAAAGATCTGTTCCAACTATCTGTGATCAGCTGCACCTCAAGAATGAGTTATAAACATTTTTAAATGTTTTTACAATAGCATGTTTGTAATAAAGTACAGACAGTAAAATCGCTATGTAACTCATAATCACCACAGGCACATAGTGTCAGTAAACGTGTGTGCGCCCTGCAAACTTTTCACAGCATTTGTGTGTGACTCATTGTTGCATTAAGGCTTGAACAAACTCCTATTTTTCACCAATGAGCTGGATTTCTGCATGTCTGTCTCTGTCACTGACTGCTGTTTATATGAAGTAATGCATGAAAAGCAGGCACGCACACAACCAGCTCATTTACATTTAAAGACACAGGCTACAAAAACAGCTACACTTTGCTTTGAGCTCAAAATGGGCAGATTTTGCATTGTATGATAAATAATCTGAATGGTATTTTGAGTTGAAACTTTACAGAGACATTCTGGAGACACCAAAGACTTATCTTACATCTTGTAAAAGGGCTTAAAATAGGAGCCTTTTAAGGTGTGAAGACGCAAAGAATTTTTAAGGTGAATTCTCACTAGTTGATTAGTGATGATTAGATTAACAGGACTAAACACACTCGTAGACATCCATTCATACGTTAGACTGATACAATGAGAGTTAGACTACTAGAAGAGCTTAAATGAAAGACTGAACATTGTGATTTTATACCGATAGAACAATTAGATGGACGGACGGACGGATGGATGGATGGATGGATGGAATTACTGATGGATGCATGGATGGAATTACTGATGGATGCATGGATGGAGGAACTGATGAACACATGGATAGAGTGACTGATGGATGGAAGAATGGATAGATATAATAATTAATGGATGGATGGATGGATAGAGTAATTCATAATTAGATGAATGGTAGACAGAGGGAGGGATGGATGGATGGATGGATGGATGGATGGATGGATGGATGGATGGATGGATGGATGGATGGATGGATGGATGGATGGATGGATGGATGGATGGATGGATGGATGGATGGATGGATGGAGCATTGGAATGGCAAAACAACAGAAGGATAGACTGAATGTTAAAAAGGTGTAATGATAGACAGAATGACATACAGTACTTAATGATAGAAGACAATATTAAATTACAGACAGATAAAAAGTTACATTGAATGATAGAAAGATGGAATGAAAGACAGAATCAATCAATAGTGTCACAGTGTAGAACCAGAGACACTGTGACTGACACACACACACACACATCACATTACAATTTATACATTAATCTTTGTTGTGTTATCTGTATTGTGCATGTGTGTGTTTGTGTAATGTGCATAGGTTGTTTTTTTGTCTAAGTTTAGCATTGTGTTTATTTAAATATCTCAATTTCATTTAAAACAATAACCCATATCATCTTCTCATTCACACTGAAATAACCACAGACACATTTTCTTTTAAACATAATTTATTAACCAAACATAGAAAGTTTACATACACTTACCGGTTTTCATCCCTCAATACCAAACCTGTTCACATTACAAACAAAGCCATTTATACAGTCTTTTCCCGCCTTTTCCATCCATACAGCCATTTTTGATGACATCATCAGGGTCACAACCACTGGTGTATGATAAAAATCACTGTCCTATTGTTTATATTTGTACTGGTTGTATGTTGTGTTGTATTTTGAGTTTTGTATACACATTTATTTACTTGCAATCATTGATCCTTTTGTTTAATGTCTTTTTATGTATTTGTTTTCTCTATATGTTAACCCACAACCTGAAAAATAGTTTAACCCATGGGCGGGGCCAATGATATAAAATGGCCCCAAACCTTCACTTTAGGGTGGGAAGTTGTAGGAGTAGGTTGTGTGGTGAGATAGAGAGTACATATTCAACAGATTATTTGTTCAGGTCATTTTTATTGGTTTAGCTGAACAACCCTGTAAATATTGTATAGTTTATTTTTCTTTATTGTTATTTTGTCACTTTCACCTTTTTGCTGGATTTTTTTTTTTTTTTTTTTTTGAAAACTCAGCTAGCAGCTGAGGTTGATGTGGAGGAAGATCAAGAAGACACAAGTGAAGGTCCAGTGCAGTCTGAAGACATTCCAAACCCCACAGGTGATTCTGCAATTACAGCTCTGGCAGGAATGTTCCAGTCTTTCCTACAGTATCAGAAGGACAGGGATGAGAGGCAGGAGAAAGAGTCAGCTCGCCGGGAACAGCAGTACAAGGTTCTCACTCATCAAATCACTCAGATGCAGATGGATCTGGACCGGGCCCGACATGGAGCTCTTTCTTCTGAACGGTCAGTAGCTCAAGTTCATTTGCCTCAACTTCCTAAATTACAAGAAACTGATGATATTGAACATTTTCTTACCACTTTTGAGAGACTGGCAGAGGTGTACAAATGGCCAAAGGAGGACTGGGCTATTCATCTGGTTCCCCTGCTCACTGGCAAAGCAAGAAGTGCCTTTGTTGCCATGTCACCTGCCCATACGACTGACTATGAGAAAGTCAAAGAAGTCATTCTCAAGAAATATGAAATCAACGCTGAAACCTACCGACTGAGATTTCGAGCACTGAACACACCTAGTGATGAGTCGCCGATGGAGTTGTATGTCCGCTTAAAGGACCTGTTCTCTAAGTGGGTGAACTTTAAGATGAGCAGCAAGACTGACCTGATGGAGACCATGGTGTTGGAGCAGTATATGCGTGTACTGTACCCAGAAGTGAGAACTTGGGTGAAAGAGAGAAATCCTGTCACAGCAGAAGAAGCAGCAAAGCTGGTTGAGTCCTATGTTGCAGCTCGTAAGGGATTCTCAGGGGCTTTCAGATATGCCGGCAGCCTTCCAGCAGCAAGAGGTAAGTCTGAGGGGTCGGGGGGAAGTTCGTACTCTCATAGCCAAACCCAGATTATACATACCACCACCCCAAAGCCCATACCACCTAAGGTTGACACACATCAGACACCATCCAACACTGATGTAGTTTGCTATAACTGTGCTAAACCAGGTCACACTAGCCCACACTGCCCACTTAAAAAGCCCAAATCAGCCAGGTTATGTTATTTGCCCAGACCCACCACTACAACTGACTGTAGTTTAAGTAGAGAACCCACCATTACGGTTTTGCTAAATGGAAAACCATTGACAGCCCTGGTAGACACAGGTTGTGCAAGGACCTTAGTAAAATCTCAGTACATAGCAAGAGATTTGTGGTCTGAAAACACAGTTACAGTGTGTTGTGTCCATGGGGACAAAGCAGACTTACCCACTGCTGAAGTGTATATAGAAGTAAACAAACAGTCATACTTGATGAATGTTGGTATTGCAGCTAATTTGCCTTACCCAGTTTTGTTAGGAACTGATATGCCAGTACTAGCAGATTTGGTTCAGGAGACAGCTTGGTGTGGAGTTGTTACTAGAGCTCAGTCCCAAAAGTCAATTCGTTCATCCAAAGATTCTGTACAGAGTACCCTTAAAGAAATGCCATTTTTCACTGAAGAATGTGTAGATGATGCAGTGGTCTCAAAGGAAGACAGATTGGAAAGACGAAGAAATTGGGTTGCAGATCTAATTGACAGCTCAGAACAGCAACAGTTTGAGTTGGCAGAGCCTGAAATCAATGAAAATGACTTAACCATACCCAATGAACTAGCCAAACTGCAAAGAGATGATCAAACATTGTCTGATTGCTTTCAAAAAGCTGACAAGGACTCAGTTTTGAGTTCCCTGTGTGGTGAGATAGAGAGTACATATTCAACAGATTATTTGTTCAGGTCATTTTTATTGGTTTAGCTGAACAACCCTGTAAATATTGTATAGTTTATTTTTCTTTATTGTTATTTTGTCACTTTCACCTTTTTGCTGGATTTTTTTTTTCTTCACTTTGTGTCAAATAAATCACCCTTCATTTTCAACAACGGCATCTGTGACACTTTTTGCCTCCATCCTCCCGGTCAATCATAACCTGTGTGGTGAGACATTTGTGGTAAAGAACAGCCTTCTTTACAGACAGACTAAGGAAGATGGAACACAACTGTTGTTACCTAGAGCGTATCGCAGAGAGGTTCTGGAATTGGGTCATTCTATTCCATGGGCAGGTCATTTAGGTTTCATGAAAACTCTAATGAGAATCTCTAAGAGATTTTATTGGCCTGGCATGTACAGTGAGGTAAAAGACTTTTGCAAGTCATGTCCAGAATGTCAAAAGTCTACTGGCAGAGTACCCACTATAGCACCACTAGTGCCTATTCCTGCTGTAGAGACACCTTTTGAGAGGATAGGGGTTGATATTGTTGGACCTGTTGAAAGAAGCCAGAAAGGTAACAGATTTATATTGGTGATTTGTGATTATGCTACTAGATACCCTGAGGCATATCCCCTTAGAGAGGTAACTGCCAAACAAATTGCATCAGCACTGTTACATTTCTTTTCACATGTAGGCATACCTAAAGAGGTGTTAACAGATCAGGGTCCCAATTTCATGAGTCACACATTACAACAAGTCTATCAGCTATTAGGGATTAAGAGAGTACGAACAACTCCCTACCACCCCCAGACTGATGGATTGGTGGAACGTTTTAACCAAACCTTAAAATCCATGCTGAAAAAGTTTGTGTCAGAATCCGGCAAAGACTGGGACAAATGGTTACCCTACCTCCTGTTTGCTTACCGTGAAGTTCCCCAAGCATCCACAGGTTTTTCACCCTTTGAACTGCTCTTTGCTCACCAAGTTCGAGGTCCTCTAGATGTCTTGAGAGACTGTTGGGAAGCCCAAGACAAGCCAAGGAAGCAAAACATCCTTTCTTATGTCCTGAAGATGAGAGAACAACTGCACCAATCATCTGCTCTGGCCCATCAGAATCTGAAAGAGTCTCAAGTAAAACAGAAAGCTTGGTATGACCAGAAAGCCAGGTCCAGATCTTTCCAACCAGGAGATCAAGTTCTGCTACTGCTTCCCACATCAGAAAATAAACTCCTGGCGAAGTGGCAAGGTCCTTTTCAGGTGAGGAGGAAACTTGGTCCAGTCACATATGAGATTGAAATGCCTTCCAGACAACATCCACTACAAACCTTTCACGTCAACATGTTGAAGCAATGGCATAATCGGTCCTCTCAGCCAGAATCACCACACGATGCTGTGAAGGAGCTGTTGGTGAGGGCAGTAGAAGAAGAGGATGAAATCGAGGAGCAGTACTTACCTGTTCAGCAAAGTAAATGCCAATTAGACCTTCACCTTTTTGCTGGATTTTTTTTTTTCTTCACTTTGTGTCAAATAAATCACCCTTCATTTTCA
>CAIGQQ010033975.1:832148-872946 GCA_903798035.1 Danio albolineatus | reverse complement strand
TCAACAACGGCATCTGTGACACTTTTTGCCTCCATCCTCCCGGTCAAACATAACAAATAGAATGCTGGATGATAGAACCAAGAAATGAACAATAGTATGTTTTTTTCAGTTGGAGCACTTGCTGCCATTTAGAGAAGCTAATATTTAAGAACTAAGCCGGTCTTCACAGAAAAAAAATCATTGACTTGATTAATTATAAATAGGTGTTTACTGCCAAAAACCGTGTGTTGTTAAAGTGACAGGCGGTTCCCTCAGTGCTGAGAGAGAAGCGAGAGTTATTCCAACATGACAGCGAAGTACATGTAGGTTGTACATTAAGTCATGTCCCTCGGGCAGCGAGTTTCTACAGTGTTGAAGTAAAGCTTCTTTCATGTGTCATTTCAAACAGCCCAGGGTTGCTTCTAATAGTTCCTTTTAGGGAATATTTCACTATTTGAATTCCCTCTGCTACAATTAACAGAATCATAACAACAGTAAAAGTAGCTCTGTGAAGTAAATCCTGCCAGATACAGAAAAATCTTGAAAACAAACTTACTGGAAATAAAATAAATCCACTGTGATATTGACTGACTCAAGATAAGCTTCTCGGGTGAAAAATTCTGATCTGCTGCTAACATCAAGTAACACCTTTAGCCCTGTCATGTTGTCAAAGGTGTCAAATAACTGTGTTCTGCAATTTTTTTTTCTTCACATATGTAACACTTCTGAGCTAAATTAAATGTAAAAATAACCAGCCTAGGCTCACTGCAATACTGTGAAACACACTGCAAACCTGAAACACTCACTGCATCTGCACTTTTTAAATGGTATATCGACAACAGACATAATAAACTATATCATTTTTTCTTCTATAGCGGATTATTAAACAACACTCATGAAAAAAAGCGTGCACATGAGTACAAATTTACAAAAAGATATATCGCAATGCCATAAAAGTGGCAAAACCTTAAAACTTAAGTGATTTAATAGAATGACGTTGGAGAAACGCTTAAGATATAGGAGACATCACATAGTTTTTCCTGCTTGATCTGTTCTACAATAATTTTATTAGATACTCTTTTCATTTATGTATACTCTGCCCTTGTGTATATGGTTTTCCCTTTCATACTTAAACTTACAGGTTTCTGTGTGTATGTATATATATATTTGTGTATGTGTGTTTGTTTGTGTGTGCATATAAAACATTTGTAATTATATGTATGTCCCAGCTGGTCCAGTTGGCATTTCTGTGTGGAGCTCGCCCCATGTTGGCGTGGGTTTCATCCTGGTGCATACTGAATTGAATAAACTAAATTGGCCGTAGTGTATGAGTGTGTGTGAATGTGAGAGTGTATAGTATGGGTGTTTCCCAGTACAGAGTTGCGGCTAGAAGGGTATCCACTATGTAAAACATATGCCAGAATAGTTGGTGGTTCATTGGGCTGTGGTGACCCCTGATAAATAAGAGACTAAGCCAAAGGAAAATAAATGAATGTTATCAACCGTGGTATACACATTGAACTAAGTGATGAATACTGTTATTACCATGGCCGATAATAACTAAGTTCACTTAAAAAAACAATGTTTAAGTAAAATATATATATATATTTCTACAAAAAAACACAGTTTTATGATAGTAACATATATTAACCATGTTTCTTGGTGTATTAGTTATCATTTGTAAAGCACAGTTTCACTATCAACACTTTGGTTAAAGAGAGCCTATGGTTATTTTGTGGTTAACTGCTAAATCGTTCTTATAGTAAAACCATAGTCAATTTTAAGCAAGGGTTAAGTTTTAATGTCATCTGGAATCTGCAATTAAATAAATATATATTAATTTGTTACATTGTTTTCAAGAAATGTAGGCAGACTAAAACAAGCCTAGATTGAAACAAACCAGTATGTTCAACTGTTGTAGAGTAGCATTGGGAGGGCGTTCAGTTCTGTTGTAACATTGCGCTGGGATGGCGAGCCGCAGTGCACCATTACAGTCTTGGGTTAACCACCAAACCTGGCTCTTCCTTTAGAAGCGAGTACAACTGCCTGCTGGTCCTATTTTGTGGTTTAAACCCATGTGGGCTCTATTTAGAGGTAGCTTACATATTGAAAAAAAAGCACTAACCAACCCTAAGCATGTTGACGTCGTTCTCACAGACGAAATTTCTACTTTTCCTGTTTTCTCACTCTTTTCTCAGCGTGTATTCGTGTGACAAAACAAGAGTGCCTAGAGGAACGCCCCAGAAACATCTGACACCGTTTCACATGAATGGCAGGCAAGACTTTTTTGGAGAAAAAAAAAGAAAAACTCGTAAAAAGGAGCGGGTTTAAAAACCTGCAGCAGTGCAAGAGCTGGAAAATAGGTCACGTTGTAAGCGAGCTTCTCACGGAGACCCTGAGCAATTGCAGAATTATTCACAAGAAAGAGGATTTGAAGTGCGCTGAGATCACTCCGTGGCTTTGCTTGATGTGCTGCTCTTTGGAGGAGGAATGCTGTGAATCTTCGTCCCTTCAACCTCCGTGTAACACTCTGGTTACTTCAGAAGCACTCAACAGAAGGATTTCTCCGGAATACCCTCTTCCTATGAGTATCCGAACTTCTGGCTGCAGAGAGACTCAGCAAATAGTTGAAGGATTGCGTCACGGAATGGCCGACGCGCCTCTGAATTACACTTTAAAAACAAACACATGAGTTCGGAGCATCTGATTTCAATGAAAATAAGTAGCGTGTTCCTCATATTAGCAAGACGTGATGACTAAGCCATCTGAGTAAATACAGACGAAGGATCCCTATTCTAGAGTATACATGAAAACCAGAGAGCCAAAAATACACAAAAGCTCATCTAATTATACAGGCAACAAGCTTAACCTTTCATTTAAAGGTTTCCTAACAGATGATATCTAGAAAGATACTATCAATTATAGAGTGCGAGTCATTTTCTTTCCCTTCCCTCTAAACCATTTCCATCTGAGTCTTGGGTCTTTTTGACTATACTTGATGTAGGATTTTAGAAATGTTCTTTGTAATTGAAACTTGCAAGGCGTGCTCTCAGTAGGTGTTGGCCTGGAGTTGTGGCTATCAAATTGGGGTCAGAGGAATGCTGGTGGTCTTTGCAAGTCTCCTATTTTCATTTATTATAATATATAGTGGAATATTATTAGAGTTTTAAAAAACTTTTCTATCACAATATATTTTAAAATTTAATTTGTTTATTGAATTTATTTATTATTGTCACATTTGATCATTTAATGCAATGTAGCAAAGTTGTTCTGATTTGCTTTTAGCATTTTTCTATGCAGTTATTAAGGTTTATAAAGGTCATGACGCACCAAACCAAGCCAAAATAGCTGCAAGTAACCGTGTTGTGCTTCTCATTGGCTGCATACGGGTTTAGAATAAGATTCCAGATTTTTTTTTTCGTGTTCATTCAATTTCTCTCTTCATAATAATACAAAAGTCGACAAAATATTGTTTTAAGTTGGCCAAAACTTGACCCCAATTTCAAAAATACTGTAATATTGCATGGATTTGTTTAATACAGATTGATGTTGAAAATCACTATCAATATAAGAAATTTTTATAATATTTTTGCAGAATTCATGTACTTTGTCTTAACTAAATACAAGCTAAAATGTCGGTTCAACCTTGATATTTTTGCTCGTCCGACATTTGAATTAAGCTGAAGGATGTTTTCAAACGAGCAAAGTTCAAAAACAAATGTTTTTGGCATTATTGGCATTTTTACAGTGTACAAACCATAAATAAAGCATGCGATTTGTAATGAATCTTTTGTGTCAGCAGAATTTGTCTGTAAAGTTTCAGCTCAAAATACCCATCAGATTATTAATAATAGCTCTCTAAATCTCTTCCAATATAGCTCTAAACAACTTTTCCCTGTTTTTTGCACTGGCCCTTTAAGAATAGTCCTCCCCGCCCACCGTTCCGGTCGGCGTGCCTCAATCTCCGCCCTCGGCTGCGTCAGACACACAGACACAACAGGAACATATGTAAGGGAAGCAGATCTCACTACGTTTGAGAAATACAACAGTAAGAACTTAACCAAAGACTGTTTAATGTGTTTGTTAAGGAGTTGCAACGATGAGTCACGCACAATGCAGTTATAGAGTTCGTTCACGCGCGCGCACACACAGACAGCGCGCGCTTTTGCAAGCAAATGTGAAATGATACGGGTTAATCTCCACTGCTGTATGGATATCTGTTATGTTAATGTACACAATAAACCTGATTTAATGTCAACAAACCGAGATTGAAGCGTCTTTTTTGCTGACCAGCAGCTGTGGTGATGAAGTAAAGCTGAAGTAAATGGCTGTAGTTCATTACAAACATGCACTGTTTTAAACACGTGTTAAACTTGTGAAACTCACTCTTGATCACATTTGATGATGATTGATGACCTTCGCGAACTGAACAGACCTTTAATTCCTGGTTGTTTTGCGCACGTCCTGTGTTATTGATATGATTATACACAATACTACGGAGACATGTTAATACGCAGCTGTCAATCAATTCGGTGGGCGGGGGGACCGCACTCCTACGTCAAGTTGCGGTCGATCTCAAAACCTATTATGCTATTTACTTTATGCTATTAAATTGAAAAAAAAAAGGACTGGGTGTGTTTATATCACCCCAAAATGACCGTCTATACACTATAACTACACATATGACTGTCCAAACAGCTTAAAAAGTTGATTTTTCATCAACGGTGCCCTTTAATTGACGACGCTTTGAAGTGACGCTAAACGATACAAGGACGTGTCTGTTCACTTGATTTGATTCCTCGGTCCTCGAGTCTTTTCCGGATTCCGGAGGGGTGGAGCTAAGACACGAGGAAAGGAAACGAGAATGCACAAATAAGAAATGAGAAGCACCCTATAAAGCTCTCAGAATATCAGCAGTGAACTCCATCTCCGATCGGTGCACAGGGACAAAAACAAATAATTAGCCTAAATGAAACGCACTGTACTGTACAATTTTTTGGTACAACCGCCCGCCACCCGTCCAAATTTAATTGAAATATTATTTTTCGTCACGTCATCCACCCGATCTGTGGTTTATCCGCTGAGTCCGCGGCTGTAACCGCCAACCGCGCATCTCTAGTGCATAAAGCTAACCTTAATCCTAAACTTAACACAAACTGTAACCTTAGTTCTGACTGGAACGTTGTTCTAGGATCAACATAGATGTTATTCCAGGAAAATGTCCCACTTGGTAAAATCAGGTTGGCAGCTTCAATACCATGTTGAACAGTTCAAAACAAGTGAACATAATTGACCACAAAAAATGTCTTTTTGCCATTATATTGTCTTGCTTAAAAAGAAGCAACAACAGTCTCAAACCAGCATGATAAAATGAGAAATCTTCTCATACACAGCCTTTGACAAAACCCTTACAGTCTCAACAAGTAACAAGCCAAGTTCATGCACCATTTGCACAAGAGTTCGCTCAATTCAATTCTTTACAATGGTGGATTGAAGACTCTGGCCCTTTTTCACGCAAAATAAATCAATACCAAATGGTTCCACCAAGTAATAAGCACTCAGGGTTTTATTGCAACACAATACCAGGGACGTGGACTTTCTATGACATTGAAAGCGCTCCGTTTTCTGGTCTTTGCATGTATAATGCATCTGTTTCACCAGACAAGATCGTCTTTGAGTCTGGCTGCCTTCTAACCCTCACAGTCTCCAAGTAATTCCCCTAGAGGATCTGTGTTTTATTAGAGTCGATTAAAAAGTGTCCGTCTTTTTACTGTAGGTGCAACTCATCCATTGGGCTCTCGTTCATGGCACACAGTGAGGATCCTCTTCAGACACACAGTGACTCAGACGCTACTGGGTCAACGAGACACACACTATCTGTGCTAGAAAATGCCAAACACTTATCTTGGACAAAGAGAGGAGAGAAATGTAGGATTTTTTTAGAAGATGACTATTGGTGTCATTTATTCATTCATTCATTTTCAGCTTAGTCCCTTTATTAATCTGGGGTCGCAACAGCGGAATGAATCGCCAACTTATCCAGTATATGTTTTACGCAGCAGATGCCCTTCCAGCTGCAACCCATCACTGGGAAACATTCATACACACTCATTCACACACATACACAACAGACAATTTAGCTTACCCAATTCACCTACACCACATGTCTTTGGACTTGTGGGGAAAACCGGAACACCCGGAGGAAACCCACGCGACTACAAGGAGAACATGCAAACTCCACACAGTAACGCCAACTGACCCAGCGACCTTCTTGCTGTGAGGCGATCGTGCTACCCACCGCAGCACTGTGGTACTCTGGTGTCATTTAATGACTGTTTATTTGTTCCTATGTTGTAAAAAACATTAAAGTGAGATTGATTTTAACACTTCAAATGTTAAACTAAAAAATGTCTTCAATTCATGCGAAGTCAGCTTGAAATAGAAGTTGCAATAGTCTCTTCTTCCCTTATACTGAGTGTGTTCTTAAATGAGAAATTAGATTTGAATTAGATATGAATTGATATGGTCAATCAGGAATTGACTGGCTTTTTATTTTATTATTGTTGTTTGCTTTTAGGTGTGTTCAACTTTGGCTGGATGTGACCAATTACGTAGCCTTACTTGGGGAAGAACTGAAAATGAAGATCAAGTCATGATGTCAGGCACTTTCTTCTTTCTGCTGAAAGCATTCATTCACAGTGATATGCTGGAATCTCACAAAAATCAGCTAATTAAAATAACTTGTTTTCCCAGATTCCCAAAGCAATGAGTCCAAAATGCAAGTAAAACACAATAATTTGTGTGTCGGTTGTCATGTTTAATCATTCAAAGCTTCTCAAGATGAAGCATTCTGATTGTAGCTCTTGTACGTGACATTAGATTACTAGGCAGGGCCAATATACTGTAGAATTTGTGACCGATACTGATAACGCTTTAGATTTGGAGGCTGATAGCCAATATATTAGCCAGTAAATATTAATAATAATTCTTCTATTTTTTTCCGAATCATTGCAAATACAAAATGCAAAACTATTCTTTTCTACAGACAACTTTCTTTTATACTAATACACTATCTTTATACCAAATAATCTACTGCCTGACATAAGAAAATGCATAAAGAGACCTGAACATTAGACAAAATCAAAATATCAGAAAAATAATAGAAAAAGAGCCTTAAAATATCTTCTTATTACTGATCTTTATCAGACCAATAAAGATTACATTAAAAATAGCATTTATCGGCCGATATGGATATGGCCACCAATATATCGTGCATCCAGAGAATAAAAGTTTTTTAATTCTTTGGGTAAAAAAAAATAAGAGTTTGCAGTATATTTCCCTCACTCTTAAAACCAAATTGGTTAAGCTTAAATCTGCAACAAGGACATATTCCACATATCACACATGCAAACATCAGTAAACAAACAGAAAGAAGTTTTTTATACTGGGAAAAACTGACATATGAAGCATGAATGATTTATGCTATTTATAACTTTATTCTGATAAATGAAAATTGGATAACACCCTAAAGGGCATAGTTTATACAAAAATTGGTCACACTTTACAATAAGCTTCATTGGTTAATGCTAATTAATGCATTTACTAACATGAACAAACAATGAACAATCCATTTACTGCTGTATTTCTTCATGTTAGTTTAGTTAATGTTAGTTAATGAAAATACAGTTGTTCATTGTTAGTTCATGTTAACTCACGGTGCATTAACTAATGTTAACAAGCATGGACTTAGATGTTGATAATGCATTAGTGAATGTTCAATTATGATTAATAAATGCTGTACAAGTGTTGTTTATGATTAGTCCATGTTAGTAAATGCATTAAATAATGAATCTAATTGTAAAGTCCTATCCAAAAATGTAAACTGACTCACCATTTACTCACCATCGCGTGGTTCTAAACCTTTATGAGTATCGAATAAAGATATTGTAAAGTATGTTGAAAACCAATGACATCCACGATAGAAAAAATAAAGATACTATGGCCGTCAATGAGTACCAGTTTCCAGCATTCTTCAAAATATCTTCTTTTGTGCAATTCATCAGAAAAAAAACTTTAATTAAGCAAGTTGAGGACCAGCCAAGAACGACTGAATTTTCATTTTTGGGTGAACTATACCTTTGTCAGGACCACATGCAGTGTCAATTATTAGTAATAACTGGGTTAATAATGTGCATGTAATTACATTCACTGTAAAAAAAAATCATTTTTCCTGTTTGGGAACATAGCAAACAATCTACAGGTCTACTTACAGTGATCTAGAACCATCTTTTTTTTGCCCCCTTAATCCCACCAATACCTGCTAGGATACTGTAAAAAAGCCTGACATTACTAGCATACATGATCCAAATAGCTAAGAAATATCACATCAAACACAGTGACAGCACAGCATCATTTGTTAAATGTTAAAACATCTGCTCTACAGTTAATAACATCAACCTTTAGACCTCATAACAGAGGGCACAGTTCATTAAAAGAACTCGTTTAACCAAAGACACCTTGAAAAACAGTAATCCATTTTATGCCGCATTTCTGATGCATTATACACACAGCTTGTAGCAAACAGCAGCTGAATCAGCATCTTTTCCAATCGCTGCTCACTGCTTACCAACAGGAGCTCAACCACAAGATGTACGAGCGGGCAGGAGTTAAGCAGGGGTCATTGTCGAGCAATATTTAAATCTCTGACAGCGCTCTCTTTCACTTCCTCCTTCCCTTTCTTTCCCTCCCGCTCCAGAGCTCAGCGCCCGTTTTCTCCAGCCATCTGTAAAGCGAGTCCACTGCAGCAAATTTGCAGAGTTCACGCCGTAGGTTACATAACACACGCCGCAGGCAATTAACTTCAAACTGAATCTGATAAAGCCCCCCATTGGTTCTATTAATGCCCATTCATAAATGACAGCCAACCTGACCTCATGAGCCCATTAGTTCACTGATTAACACAATATATAAGAAAGTCCAGAACAGATGTATATGGTGCCAGACGTGGATCCTTTTTTTTTTTTTTTTTTTTGGTATAGGGCTGGAACTCTAGAGAACAGAAATGACATTTGAGCTTTAAACCGTCTTCCTAACTGTAAAGGACTTTGCAGTCCATCATCAGGGCATAGGACACTTTAAAGGCCAGAGATTTATGTTTATATGTTTATAATGGACTGATATACATTATATTCGGCTGCCATGATGGCATTTATATGAGGCCATTTGCCCCATAGTGCCTCGCATTATTTAAGTGGCATCGTTCTTCAGAGCAAATAACCTTTGATGGATGATTATATGAGGCCAGAGAGCTAGATCATAACTGCTAACATGGAGTACAGAATCAGAAACAATCACAAATCTACAACACACACAAAATAAAAACATATACAGATGAAGGCAAAATGATTAAAACTGTTCAATTTTCATTCTTTTCAAATATTTCCCAAGAGCTGTTTAACTGTGAGATTTTTTAACACAATTTTAATAAGTAATTTCTCATAATTAATGTCTATTGTTTTTGCCATGATGACTTCAAAATATTTTACTAGCTATTTTGCAAGATACTTTCAGCTTAAGGTGTAATTTAAAGGCTTAACTAGGTTAGTTGATTGGACAGTTTTGGTTGATTAGGTCAGAAGTTCTCAAACTTTTCAGCTCACAACCTTCAATATCTTCTGAGGTGGTTATAAATATAAAAACCTTGCACACAACGATGCACACATACCAATAGGTCCAAGTCTATTCTTCGTTTCAGTTTTGAGAACGCCAATCTGAGACCATCCTCCATGTTCAGTCATGGCCTGAATTTATTTTTGTACATGAGTGCCGTAAAGGTTTCAGAAAGTTTAACCATGTTGCCATAAAATCAATGTGCTGCACCTGATGCTATTGCTGTGTCTTTATTATAACTTAAATCACCCCAGGGGTTGCAATCCAATGAAAAAAAGACTTTTTTGCATGCGTTTTTTTTCTATGTAATATTAAGTACTATTTTTTTTCTTCTGTAGGTTATGGATAACATGGTAATTTTAATAGTTCAAAAAAAAATTATTAGATTTTTGGAAATCACAAAGCAATCCCCTCTCATTGTCCCATGACCCCCATTTTGGGAACCACTGGACTAGGCAAGTCACTGGACAACAGTGGTTATAGCCAATCGAAAAAACGAAATTAAGGATGCTAAAATATTGACATTATTGACCTTCTATTTTTTTATCATAAAATTATTTCATTTTAAAATTATTCAAGCCAATCAAAAAGAAAGATAAAAAAGATAAAATATAAAAGGAAATACTATGAAAATCTCCCAACTCTGTTAAACATCACAAAAAAAAAAATCTGTAATAATTTTGCCTCACATATATTTGACGTGACACTTTTTACCATATTTCACGATGGTCATTGAGTTAAGTTTAACACAATTTTGAAAGAAGTCTCTTATGCTGATGAGAACTATGTTATTAATCAATAACACAGCAACAAAAAAACTAAATCATATTAAAATAGGATCATCGATGTATTCATGGGGCTATTGATGAATGTTTATTTCCAAAGCCTTTACATTCACTGTTCCCCAGTGGTGTAATTTCGTCAAGTCTCTCAGACATCTAAAAAGTGGTGTAATTTATTTTGAGAAACACTTACTTGTTTATCTCTAAACAATCATTGATGTATTGTATTTTATTGTATTGTATTGTATTGTACTGTATTTTATTTTATTTTATTTTATTTTATTTTATTTTATTTTATTTTATTTTATTGTGAAACTATAAAACAACTTTGTTTATAAATTGAAATTAATTGACTAATAAACTGATCAAATCATTGGGAGACAAAGTAATCCTACAAATATGCAAATTTTAGGCTCAGTTGAATGACATTATAATGAATTAAAACATAATTATTTCACAGTATGAAAAAGATTACATTTAACAGTTACTGTATAACTTAGAGCTTTATAAAGTAATGGCACAAATAGATTTTTTATTTTAAAAGTGATTTTACCACCCTGTCAAATTCAGGGTCAAAATCATACACAACACATCGACTCATTCGACAATAAAATTCCTTAATATAAAATCCTAATTATAATCCTGTGCAACCTTTATACATATATTACATTCCCTAGCCAGGATGCGAACGTGTGTAAATGTCTTCTAAACTCCCACATGGAAAGTCTATTTAACATCTGCACTATACGGCTGATGCAGAGCGCCTGGGACATCAATTAACTCAAATTGGGTCCATGAGACAATACTCCAGCAATATCTCTGTCCAGGAAAAGGCTAATGCAATTCTGTCCTATTGCGCAAACACACAAATCTAAAACACACACACACTAAACACATGAACACACATACACACAAGCACATCTTTCCATCTATTTACTGCATTGATTTCTCCTCCCTAGCTGAAGTATTACCATCAGCATCCAGTGTCCATGTTATATGATCTGGCTTCTTTAGAGAACTGGAGACATGTGCCTTTTAGAGCAAAGCCTTCAATCACAGCTGTCTCCGTGCCAGTCCCACAGAGAAAAACCACTGTACGCTGTCTCTAAGGTAATGCACCGGGAATTCATCAGGGAAAGGGGGTCGAGGAGAGATGGAGAGAGGACTGAGATGTTGACATGTGCGCATTTACACAAGCCAACATGACAGGACAATCATCTGACCTCTTTTGTTATTGGCTTTTTCCCCTGTGTGTGGCTTCATTTTTTTAGCCTTTTCTTTAAAATGTCAGAACTGCAGTGCTGGTTTGCAATTATGTCAGTCGCTGGTTAATAGCTCTGGGTAAAGACAAATTACTTTAATAGTGCTGGTGGTCCGCACAATTCTTGATGCTTGTATCGTGGCTGTAATGCAACAAAATTGAGAAGTGTATAAGAAGCTTCCTCTGATGAACGATCTATAGCATGTTAAAGGGGTGGTCCACTGATATCGTATTTTAGACTTTAGTTGATGTGTAATGTAGCTGTGTGAACATAAACAACATCTCTGAATGTAAAACGCTCAATGTTTAATGCAAAGGGAGACATTGGCTATTACAGAGTTTAGCAAAGACTACAGCGAATTAAGTTTGGAGGCTACAAAAAAATACATCCTGGTTAATGATGTCACAAACCTTTAGGTTACAAGTATACACCCCGCACAGCGAAGGGTGTGGCCAGATGTGCTGTAATGTTATAGCAGGGCGCTTCCTGGTGACATGGAGCCGATCTGCGAATCTCAGCTCATTATGTTAGCTGACCAATCAGAGCCTCCTGAGTGTGGGAACTAGGAAATATGACAGTTATTTTCATGCCGAGTAGCAGTAATTAAAGTAAGATACATGAAAAAATAACGTGATTTTTCACAAATGAATCATGAGCACTGTGACGTCCCAGCCTATAAGGGCTGTGAGTGTGTGTTGTGTTTAAGTGAGTGCGTGTTGTGTTTATGTGTGTGACGTCAGCCTATGGGCTGTGAGCGTTAGTCTATTTGCTGTGCGTGTGTGGTGTGTCAGCCTATCAGCGGTGCGTGCATGTGTTCTCAGTTACAGGTTGGAGGTGACGCGATTACCACATAGGTGCCGCTCGTGAGGATTTGGCTATTAATAAAAAAAATTTTAAAAACACACTTTGTGCGCTCATGGAGGCGCACGCGTGGGGATTCGGAGCGATCGTCTCGGCATGGAGCTTGGTTAAGCTGCGTTGACCGTCCCTTTTGGCCCTGACTCTTCCATTTCGTTTATTTTATTATTTATGTTATTATTATGTTAAAATAAATGTTATTTTGCCTGTGATGGTTGCGTCTGGTCCTCCTTTTTGTTGCAGCATTAGAGCTGGCTGTAACAAGCACACATTGTTTATACCATCATCAGTAACTTACTGTAAATCAGTTACAGCAAAAAATACTTTATTTGCATTTACAGCACCATATATATTTTGTTGCATATGTATTTATGGTATTTCATGTCTTTTTTACAATGCAGCTTTAAAATACAGCAACATGCTGCATAACTGTACTACAGTAAAATAGTTCATATACAGTTAAATACTGTGTCATTTAAAAAAAACGTTAACAGTGTAGGTATAATAAGCAAAATGTGAAATAAAAAGAATAATTGTTTTCCAATAAAATCGAAGAAATAATCAAGCAACTATAGTGTACTATAGATGCAGCTATAGATAATACCAACATGTTCTATTTTCCCTAATTCTCGAATCTTCAGTAAAAGAAAATTTGATTCAAACTAAAATAAATGCACATTCACTACATTTCCGTTTACTTTTGTACAGTGTAAAATTTGGCCACTGAAGTAAACCCAAGTGAGACAATCTGGCTTAGACTAAGACAGTATGTATTCGTAGCTTAACATAAGCTGCTAACAGGCAGTCCAGCACAGAGGGGCGATTCACCACAATGGAAATGATTCAGGATACGATTAATATGCTCTTCAGCATGCAAACTACCTCAGAGATCCCAGAAAGCTGCGATGTAAAAATAGCTCCCTTTGCTGCATCAGTCTGGCCTTATATTATCAACAGGCCTGCGATGGGGAACAAAGGGGTCGATTCACAAACTGCCTTACAAAATGGGTTTGACAAAAAAATTAGCTATGAACTTTATCTTGAACTGAAATGTGCTGCCATAAAGCAGTCAATAACGCAACACAGGAAAGAAGGCAGCTTAGTATCAACAAGTGTGACTTTGCTACAGTTGTCATTAAAGATCTTCAATTAATATTAGCCATCATTTCAGAGGTGAGGACAAATTATCAGATGAAATTCCAAGTCTTTACATTTTTATATCTTGCCTTTATGACTTTATTTCTTCTGAGAACAGTTTTATGTGATCAAGCATATGTTAGTTGTTAAGACAATTGCAAGATACATACACTCACGGCCACTTTATTAGGTACCCCTATGCAACTGCTCGTTAGCGCAAATTTCTAATCAGCCAATCACATGGCCTGCCGTATTTGCGCTGCACAGTTTCTCTGACCACGGAAGAAGTCCGGGACTCCTGCTGTGGGACGATTTTTTTTTGACAGTTGGTTATCCTGTGTCCTCTGTTCCTCACGTAAAAGCTGACGAACAGATATACTTCTGTTATATATACATTAGTATCCTATGCTGTCCTATCCATCAAAATTGCACTTCTGCCCTCAGGCTCTGAAAACACTCTATGTCACTTGAATCTGTCCCTCCCACTGATTAGCACAGGCTTTGCATGCAGGTTGACATTAAAAATGTAAATGAAAACTGAAATGAAACTGTCAATGAAAGGAAAGCTAAAATGTACATTTGAATTGTGTCACTATCATTAATAACAAGCTTTGTAAAAATTGTGTTTGCATTTTATTCTTCAGTTTGGCTTTTCATTTTAGCATTGGCTTCATTTTAATATGTCTTGACATCAAAATGGAGTGAAAATGAAACACTAAATAGGCAACTTCACTTTACTTATCGATTTGACAGGGGAGATGTATTGTCACAGTGAAAATGAAATAATATTCAAAAACATTTTCAATTTTGGCAGATATTTTGCAAACAGTGTTTTGTAATAAAATTGTTCATCTAGTTTTCATTTTCATTTCCAATGTTTATTTGATTTATTTAAAATTGGCCTTCCATAATGGGAGTCATTCACAATATTAATTCTTTTTCCATTGCACCATGACTTTATATTCTATACTCGTTTATTACTGTAACGGCCTCCTCACTGGCCTTCCCAAAAAGATAGTCAGACAGTTGCAGCTCATCCAGAACGCTGCGGCCAGGATTCTGACAAGAACCAGAACATCAGAGGACATCACACCTGTCCTCAGGTCTTTACACTGGCTCCCATTCAGAATAGATTTTAAAGTATTATTACTTGTCTATCAATCACTAAGTGACCTCAATACATTACAGATATGCTCACTGAATACAAACCCAACAGATCACTTAGATCTTTAGGATCATACAGTATAAACTGGAAATTGCAAGAGTTCAGTCTAGGGTGAATCGGCTTTCAGCTACTACCCCCCTCACTGCTGGAATCAGCTTCCAGAAATGATCAGATGTGCTCCAACATTAGGCACATTCAAATCAAGACTGAAAACACATCTGTTTAGCTGTGCCTTTCTAAATGAGCACTGTGCTACTGTACGTCCGACAGTTCGCACTATTGTGTCTTTCTTTTCTTTTCATTCATTCTTTTATAACCCGTTTTAACATATTTGAATCTGTTTTATCTGTTTATTAAACATTTTAATTATTTGTTTTTATTTTCGTATACTTGTCCTTTTCATTCCTGTTTATGTAAAGCACTTTGAATTGCCACTGTGTATGAAATGTGCTATATAAATAAGCTTACCTTGCCTTACTGTACATTATTTCTGTAAAGTGACAAGACATTTGTCTGAGCAAAGTCAGACCTTACTGTCCTAATTAAGTAACAAAAAATCAAGGCATGATTATATTTTATTTTGGTAAAATAAGCGTAATCTAGAGGCCTTCATCTTTCGTATAAGCCTCTTCTGATTCCAAATGATCAACTAGAAGTCAAGTTATTATTTGTTGTTCCTAAAACTTGGACAAGACTTTTGTCAGGGAGTGTAGAAACAAGACAAAAATCTAAGTAAGAAAAGCATCTCTTGCAGTGTACACACTTTTTAGCACTGCCACTCTGAAAACTCACAAAAACTTCACAACAATGCTTGTTGATTTACTATGCTTTTCTAATCTTATTTAGTTTACAATAAACTTAATCTACACAATAAGGATTTGAGTGCCATTTTATCTACCTTCAGGCTGCATAGAACATGCTTATCAGTGATCGCTGTAACTTTCCAATGAACAAAGTGAAATAAAAGAGATCCTGAGGTTCAGCCATCTCTGAGGTTTTAAAACTGTGCCTGGCGCCAAAGACCCCTGCCAAAAACACAAACCACCTGCTCTCTCCTTAACTCAGATCACAGAGGAGGAAACTCATGGAAAATGACAGAAAGAGAAACCAAACTCAAACCCTAAAACAAAACTCAGATCACATGACCATCACGTTATACCACAAGTTTGAAGAAGTACTGAAATATGCAAATGATCAAAAACAACTTATGAGTTTCTTGTCATGAGTCTTTATCAGTGCAATTATGAAAAGGCCTGAATATGGTAATGCCAGACTCGGACTCAGACAGCACACCCACAGCCCACCCACAGTCTGTTCTCAACCATCTGATGCTTACTAAACACTAAACTGTGAGAGCTGTCTGAATATTTTTGCAGTTTCATTTTACACTGATTTATGCAACTTTTTGGAATTAAGTTGTTTACAAAGTTAAAGAGTTAGATCACCTAAAAACAAACATTTGCTCACAATTTGTTCACCCTCAAGTGGTTACAAACCTTCACCAGTTTCCTTCTTCTGTTGAACACTAAAGAAGATATTTTAAAAGTCAAGCTGAAAACATGTAACTATTGTCTTCCATAGCAGGGAAAACAAAGGTTACAGGTTTCCAGCTTTCTTCAAAATATCTTCTTTTGTGTTAAACAGAAGAAAGAAACTCAAGGTTTGGAACAAGTAAAGGTGATTCACACTCATACAGAGTGATCAAATTTTTACACCGCGAACAATATAATAGTACAAATGTTGCAAATTATACTATTTTACATCTAACTTGCGCTCTAAGAAATTCTGGGTTGTTGGGATCGTCCATATATTGAGCAAATATGAACACAAGGCCATGAACATGCACACTATATTAAACACAATTTAGACCAAAGTATATAGGAGACATAGAAAAAACAAAAACATACACACACCGGCAACTTTATTAGGTACACCCCTCCTACTACTTGTTAACGTAAATTTCTAATCAGCCAACACGGCAGCAACTCAATGCATTTAGCTGGCTACTTCTAGTAGGATAACATGCCATGTCATTAAGTGTGAATCATCTCAGACTGGTTTCTTGAACATGACAATGAGTTCACTGTACTCAAATGGCCTCCACAGTTTCCAGATCTCAACCCAATAGAGCACAACTGTGTGATGTTATCATGTCAATTTAGACCAAAATCTCTGAGGAATATTTCCAGTAGCATGTTAAATCTATGCCCTAAAAGATTAAGGCGGTTCTGAAGGCAAAAGGGGGTCCAACCCAGTACAAGTAAGGTGTACTTAATAAAGTGGCCGGTGAGTGTATATACAGAATAGAAGACAAAAACAGACTACAAAGGTCAGCCACATTATAGATTAGTGCATTTGTGAGGGGATTAAACATGTCTACAACTATCTCTTAAACAAAACTACACTTTAGTCACTCATAACATTTGGAGAGAAAAGGTGAAGACACTAGATGAATCTAGATGAATCTAGTGTGCAGGAATGGTGTGTGTCTGTATTTGCACACATTATCAAATATAGTATAACATGAAATCCTCAATATATAGATATTTGTATTGTATATTGTAGAATTATGTTATAAAAAGGGTTGTCAAAATACCAACTTTGTTATCGATCGGTATTGAAATTCAAAAAACATCCATTTCTCACTAACTTTCACTTTTCAACACGTTCTAAAACACCACTGATTGGTCACTCCTTCCCCACTCTCAACACCACATCTATGAGCAGATATATGAGCGGTCTGCTGACGAATCAGGTGACAGACGCTGCTTTCAAATGATCTGATATCTGTGAATCTTAGTTTGCACTTGGTGAACAGCGAGTGGTAAAACAATGACCCTCAGAGCCAATTACAGTCATATCTGTAGAGCACATAATCACAAAAGCCAAGTGGTGTTTCACATTCACAATGTGCTCAAAATGGCTGAAATGTTAACAAGAAAAGGAATTTTTTTTTATGTATGTATGTAATGTATGTGTGTATGTCGCTATTTTTGAAAACCCCAATCATAAATATGCTTAAAAATATACATTAGTCACTTGACATCCAAAACATTACCAATATAAAAATGTAAACAAACACAGAATGTTCACCAGTAAAAATTATCTGATCTATCTATCTATCTATCTATCTATCTATCTATCTATCTATCTATCTATCTATCTATCTATCTATCTATCTATCTATCTATCTGTCTGTCTGTCTGTCTGTCTGTCTGTCTGTCTGTCTGTCTGTCTTTCTGTCTGTCTGTCTGTCTGTCTGTCTGTCTATTGCAATAAAAAAAAAATCAGCAAGACATTTCCCATCCAAAAAAATAAAACCACTATGGTCCAACAACAAGGTCCAATCCTGGGTGTAACAGGAGTCCTTTGGACTGTCCTCTCTTGCTTATGAAAGAGGCGATGGGAAGCTGGCAGGCCGTCTCTGCCAAACCCTGACCCATTACATAACAGACTCCCTGTACTGACACTCTGATTATGACAAGACTGAAAAGTAGAGAAGGCAAGCAGGAAGCAGTCCTCCATCCACCCTCCCCGTCCCTCTCCTCTGCGTGACGGGAAACACTAAAAAGCCCAATTCTACAGCCCAGGCTGCTTCTCCATTTGGAGCCGCTCTATTTAAATGCAAATAAAGCTGCATGGCAGATGAACAGCTTGGATGGAGGTAAGGTTCACAGCCCCCTGGTCCTTCTGGGGCCCTTGCCCTGGTGCTCATACGCTGGGTTTGAAAATGTCTTATTAATGCACAAACAGCTGATCTGAAATCAAGAGCCTGAAGCAATTTCAAGAGAGTCAGTAGCTAAAACAAAACACTTTTTAAATAGCGTCAATATATTTTGAATCAAGGGGCGTCAGTGAGTAGCACAGTCGCCTCACAGTAAGAAGGTTGCTGGTTCGAGCCTCGGCTGGGTCAGTTGGCATTTCTGTGTGGAGTTTGCATGTTTTCCTCGTGTTCGCGTGGGTTTCCTTCGGGTGCTCCGGTTTCCAAAGACATGTTTTACAGGTGAATTAGGTAAGCTAGGTGTATGGATGTTTCCCAGTGATGGGTTGTGGCTGGAAGGGCATGCGCTGCATAAAGCATATGCTGGATAAGTTGACGGTTCAACCCCGGTGGCAACCCCAGGTTAATTAAGGGACTAAGCCGAAAAAAAAATGAATGAATGAATGAATGGTTGAATGGCCATAGTGTTTGAGTGTGAATGTGAGTGGGTGTTTCCCAGTGGATTGCAAGCATCTGTAAAACATTTGCTGGATAAGTTGGTGGTTTCACTTTGGCGACCCCTGATAAATAAAGGGACTTTAAGGACAATGAATGAATGAATGAATGAATGAATGAATGAATGAATGTTCTTCAAGGAACCAACAATTCCAGTAAACAACACCAGATTAATAAAAGGGACTAAGCAGAAAAGAAAATCAATGAATGAATGAATGAATGAATGAATGAATGAATGAATGAATAAAATCATAATTTAGAACAATTTACATTGGATTTGGTAAATTGTTTGTATAGGCGCTAATTAACAGTAGTAGTGCTTTTTTTATTTGGATTTTTAACTTGATTTTAATATGTTTTAGCATGTTTTCTTTTATTGATATGTGTTCTTTTACTTGTTTTCACTTATTGTAAAGCACTTTGTGACTCAAAGTGCTATATAAAATATAAATATAAATAAATCTTTACTTACTTACTTACTTACTTACTTACTTACTCTGATGATACTGTGTATAGTGGTGACCAAAATTATTTGAACACTTGTATTTTCACTAGCTAAAACTGCTATTAGTTCAGTTATTTCTAACTTTTGCTGTAGCATCAGTAGGAAGTATTAGTTTACATTTACAAAACACTCATTTTAGCATTAATTACAATAAACCAATGAGATTTTTGTTTACACAAGGAAGCCTACAACAGCCAGTGTTCAATGTAGAGATATGATCTCAACATCACCCAGTCTGTCTGGAGACATGAAGAAATTCAGCAGAACTAATAATAAGGGTTAGTTCAAACAAAAATGTAAATTCTGTTATTAATTAGTCACCCTCATGTCATTTCAATCCTTTGAGACCTTTGTCCCATTTTTGGAACACAAATTAAGATATTTTAGATGAAATTAGAGCTCTATGATGCCCTGTAGACAGCATTGGTCCCAAGACATTCAACGTCCAGAAAAGGAACCAAAAATATTGTCAAAACATCCCATGTGACTTAATACTATAATCACTATATTTACAAATGACTGACATGTTGACATTGGTGAAAAAAGTCCTTCATTCATTCATTCATTCATTTACTCATTCATTCATTCATTCATTCATTCATTCATTTTACTTCGGCTTAGCCCCCTATTTATTAGGAGTAACCACAGCGAAATGAACTGGCAACTATTCCGGCATATGCTTTACAGATGCAACCCATTACTGGGAAACATGCACTCATCCACTACAGCCAATTTAGAAATGCCAGCTGGCTCAGCCAGGACTCGAACCAGTGATCTTCTTGCAACATTGCGACACTGCTAACCACTGAGCCACCATGCCACCCTGGCAAACAAGTAATTTTGACTTTTTTAGTATGCACTTAAAGTTCATTCATTCATTCATTTTCCTTTCAGCTTAGTCCCTTTATTAATCCGGGGTCGCCACAGCGGAATGAACCGCCAACTTATCCAGCATTTGTTTTACGCAGCGGATCCCCTTTCAGCCACAACCCATCTCTGGGAAACACATCCATACATTCTCATTCACACACATACACTATGGACAATTTATCTTACCCAATTCACCTGTACCGCATGTCTTTGGACTGTGGGGGAAACTGGAGCACCCGGAGGAAACCCACGCAACCACGGAGAGAACATGCAAACTCCACACAGAAATGCCAACTGGCCCAGCCGGGGATCGAACCAGCGACCTTCTTGCTGTGAGGCGAACGTGCTACCCACTAGGCCAGCACTTAAAGTTATATGATTAATAATGATATTAGAAATGTAAAACAGAACTGAAATATTTCAATACTGTTGTCAGATTAAATAATATAATCTTAAAGATAATAGTCACTTAAATCACGTAAATAATACATAATGAAAATATTACCTTAACTATTTTAAAATTAATCAGACTATATTCTGTAATAATAAACACAATTTTTAAAAAAAGGCTTGGTTTTTGTCAAATTGGACATCCATCCATCCATTCATTCATTCATTTTTTGACAGAATATGAGTTGCTATGGCAATAGTCTCTGTCTCCTTGCATTGAGAGTGAATGGGCCTTCTATGAATCACATAACTGTGCGGCACTAAGCAGCCCTGTACAAACTATTGAGCGGTGTGTTCGTCTGTGAGTGTGTTTGTGTGTGGTAGGAGCATGAATCACTGCTGGCCACTCGGCCTGTACCGCATTAACCTGTCATTTACATTCCTGCTGTGTGATGTATGGTCGGACAGGGTCCACAGGCCAGTTTCAGAGCAGGTAGACCAATTCACCAGTCACATATAATGAGGAGAGGTCAAAAAAAGGGGAAAGAAAAGAAAAACAGCACTGGGATTATGAGATTATGTAACTTTTCTTGTATTTCCAAAGGCTTTCACAGATTGTCTCAGTATAATCAAACACATTAAGACATTGTGTGCATTTAAGCATTGTGTTTCATTCCATTGCACTCTTCTATTTTTGAGATTGTGTGTTTTGTGGCCTAAGCATCTCAAAAACTTTCAATAAAAAACACACAAAATAAATAATGATAGTAGAGAGAAAGCTTCTGTTTCATAGCAATGTGGGTCTGTTTGCTCAAGTTTTGTAAATCACCAGCCTCATGTCAACAGATGGGGTAATTCAAATCACATTGTTTGATAATACATTGTATTTTATTATTTTAGACCAGGGGTGTCCAAACTTGCTGAGTTAAGCTCCAACTTGCTTCAACACACCTGCCAGGCAGTTTCGAGAATATCTAGTAATGGCGCAGTCACACTAGAGTTTGAGCGTGTGAAATTCTGTCGTACAACACTGCGAAAAGGGGTGAGATTAAACAAGATGATTAGACTTTTAAAAAGCAAGCGATTGCTCAGTATAAAAAAATTCTGTCCAGAGAGGTCCTGTTTTGATACTCGATTGGTCTGACAGTCATATGATGTGATTTCGCAGGTCAGAATTCACCAAGCTTAAACTTTTCAACGCAGCAAACTGTGAAACTTGCCGCTCGACCTTACGTTTCCGGTCTGTCGCATTCGCGTGCATATGAATGGAAATCTATGGGGAGAAAAGTGCAGTGTGACCACAGCTTAATTAGTTGGTTAAGGTGTGTTTGATTAGGATTGGATCTCAACACTCCAGCACCCTGGCCCCTCCAGGACCAAGTTTGGACAACCCTGTTTTAGACTATTGGTCTTATTCTGCGATGTGGAAGTGGGCTTGTTTTTGCAAGTGTTTTAGAACATCTGATTCAGTTGCCTATGGAAGAAATGACTAGGAATACTTGCTTTATAAACAAGTGTTTTCACGACTTTACATAAAAAGCAGAATAATATAAGAAAATGTCGGTTTGCAACATCAAGCAGCATAACAAGTTGTTTTTAAAGTCTAAAAATCAATGAAAGTGAATGAGACCGGAAGTCTCGAGCCTAAAAGATTCCAGTGGCTGCACCCGCTCACATGTCAAGTCAAGAATAAGGTCAGTAGACATTCACTTTTTTTTCTTTTTTTTCAAAGAATCTAAAACCACAGGTAATAATACAGGAAAGCTAACAATCCTGCATTTAGTTTGCTTAGAACTAAAGGTCACAAACAACTGAGAGGAAGCTAAACCTGTTTTATCAAGCTAAACCTGTTCTTTTTAAGACTATCCCTTCAACTTTAAACCTATTAAATGACCAAAAAACACGGTAAGGAGTCTGAGACAGACAAAGACTACCCACTAAACAAACAAAACAAAAAAAAAACTGGTAAAACAAGTTGCAATACATTTTCCCAAACACATGAAACTTGCTATTTCACATTTCAGAATATAATTTTCTTACAAGATTTAATTCCCTAATATAACAAGGCTTAAAAAGTGTGTTTTTGTCAGTCAATGAATGTTGGTAAAACTACAAAAATCACAAAAGCCATGAAATGAAACTATGGAATGAAAATAACCTCTGCAATAAAGTAAACACTTGGTATTTGCTTTCTTTCTAACATTTTTCAAACACTTGACAGTATTTCAGCTTTATCTCTGGCTCATAAATCCCCCAAAACAAATCTTCCGACTGCGTTTAAAGGAGCAAAATAGCCAAAGATATTGCACACCTCTGAGATTTCATTTATCTTCTATGATAAGATCGTAATTGTTGTTTTATCAGTGTGCAGTGTGTAAGACAATATCAAATGTATATATAAAAAAGTGCATTTTTAGAGTTGAAAAGCATGTGACAAAGTGTATTCACATGCAGTGAGAATGACCCTGTAATTACGAAAGCTATTTAACTTTATGCAATTATAAAGTGATGAAAGCACAACTTTGTGCATCTCAGTGCAACACTGCAGCGTTTCAATCCTGAGTGAATCGTTTTTTAAATTAATGAAGTCACTAGGTTAGTGAACCAATTAGGGCAGCAGGATATTGGAAAAAACTGACATTGTGATATTTTTCTGCGGTTATACATTGTGTTCTGAATATAATTTCACAAAAGATAACCTAAATAACTCGTAAAGAGTTCATACATCTGCATAAAACATTATAAACAATTTGCAAACATATAAATACAACAGAACAAAGATAAAAAAGTTATTGTTCTGTGTTTTATGGTTTTCTGTGGAGTGAGTCTAACAGAAATTCAATATTATTGTAGACTGTATTGTCTTCATTGTACAAATAGTTAAATACGATTGATCCCCCTCAACTCTAAATCTCTTGGTTTAAATTTGCTTGGTATCTTAGTCACAGGTCTTAAAACCTGTCCTCCACAAATAACTGATTATCCTTGTTATTATTATCTAAGCACGACATAGCAGATCCTGCGATGTGCCTATTGCAGATTTGAGCATTAAAATATTGATGCTGAAGCGATATATTGTGCAGCCCTCGATCCAATCATAAAGCCACCTGCTTGACTTCTAAATGAACCAGCCGTTTTGAACAAATTATTTGAATTAATGATTTCATCAATTATATATTAGTTCAAAAACAGTTCAAAACTAGTTTTTATTATCACAATTATTTATTTATGGTGATACTCATGACTCAAGATACCAGTATAAAAACACACTCTGAAATATATTTATAGTTAAATCAGAACTATTAGCCCTTCTGAATTATTAGCCCTGCTGTATTATTTTTGTATATTTTTACCATGATGACAATACATAATATTTCACTGGATATTTTTCAAGAAACTAGTATTCAGCTTAAAGTGTAATTTAAAGGCTTAACTGGGTTAATTAGGCAGGTTAGGGTAATTAAGCAAGTGATTGTATAACGATGGTTTGTTCTGTAGACAATTGAAAAATGCTTATTGCTTAAAGGGGCTAATAATATTGACCTTTAAATGATCTTTAAAAAAAAATGTAAAACTGTTTTTATTCTAGCTGAAATAAAACAAATAAGACTTTCTCCTGAAGAAATAATAGTATAACAAATACTGTGAAAATCTTATTGCTCTGTTAAACAACATTTGGGAAATATTTTTAAAAAGAAAGGCTAATAATTGTGACTTCAACTGTATATACAGTATAATTCAATACCACACATTCCTATTTCAGATCTGTTTATGATTTCAGTTCTTCTATCACAAAAGTAAGCATTCTGACAAGACGTATATGTTAAAAGCTGCCATTTTCACCATACAATGAGACGGACCACAACCAGCGGCTGTTCGACTCCAATAGAAACTTGTGCAAATTGGTTCTTTGTGGTCACCAGCTGAATTTACCACAAATCTGGCGTGAAGCATTTCAAGGCACCGACGTCAGCAAACACAGAGGTGATTTTAGGATGAAAGATTTTCAGGGAATCGTTTCTACACTGAAAGCTCTTATATGGCTTCAGAAGACTTGGATTATAGTGTGCGACTCCCACTGACTACCTTCTTGATGCTTTTATGTTGCTTTCTGAGAAATACAAAATCACCATCCACTTATCAAGAGGAGCTCAGACATTTTGGACTCTGATCTTTCAGTGCGTTTCACAAATACAGAAATCACACCTTGATTAAAAACAACATAATTAGCGAAGGGAAATGTTGTTTTGTATGATTTATTCCTTTATCTCATTTAATTTGAATGGGGTAACTCGACAAACTAAAGTTTTCCATGTAATTACCCAATTTAAAATTAGCATAAATTGTCATACCAGAGGACATGCAGGTGACATTTTGGTGACAAAATATATAATTTCTGTCTTCATCTAATGATGTATTTGCGGCTGCCATATCACACATGATGTGAGCTAACCGTGAGCTGTTACCATTGAGAGGGCGGGCGCGCACCTGTAAATTATGCCTACTTTAGTGAACAGAACTTGCACAGGCTGTGAATAACAGGTAATAAAAATGTAAATAACATTCAGTTTTTGGCACAGAGCGATCATTTGGGAGCCGCGCGGGAAGTTTGAACGGTACTGTGAAAATGAAACCGAAAGCGTGCACATCATTTAAATAATCATAATCGCGTAAGATTATGATTAAGAAAGTAATGATTACGACAAGCATTTAATATGTTTTCTTTCATAGCGAACACAGAGTGTTGTGCATGAGAATAAATGTTTAACAGTACCAGTATAACTAGGATACTCTAGCCTATATAATATTGAATATAATGCAAGGGGGGAATCTGATAATGACAAATGCCTGATTTTACCAGTAGAAAAAAATGGTCTTATAATATTGTCAATGACAAAACGCAAGCATATGTCTCAAACATAATAATTCATCATCAGAATTATGAATAGTTGTAATCTGAAATAACAATAATAATAGGCTACTCCTATTAACCTTTATTTAAATCTATAGAATCGAGAGAAAATCGTGATCTTTATTTTAATCATAATTTTTATCATGTGTTTTTTCTATGCAAATCTGAACTTATCTTTAAAACTTATATATAACATGAATATATCACCTATAATATATCAACTGTATAAGTGTGAACCTAAAATGAGTTGTGACATAAGGGGTTAATCTTGAGTTAGATCAAATAAAATGAGAACAACCAGCGTGATCTAATTTGGTCAGGACGTGTGAGAAAAATCTAATTGTCAAATACATGTAATTTGCATTTGACCCTCTTCTGTACTCGTCTTGACAGCTTGAAAGGCTCCCCTGAATTTGGAAACATTAATTATGCAATTTGCATGTGCATGTGTCAAGGGCGTAGGGCTTCTGTTTAATTAAGCAAGGTTTCACATGGAAACATGCATGAGCGCAAGGTGGGCGGGCTTATGCTAATTTACTCTCAGCTGCTCGTAAGGATTGTTTATCATCCTAACAGGGCATCTCACCAGCATGCATATTATGCTGGCAGCTTTTTGCCTAGCGATTGGTTTGCAATGGTTGGGTCTCTTTAGGGTCGTTGCAGGAAGCTTATAATGAAATACAGAATTAAATCGCTCCTGTCACGGTTTGAGTTATTGCTACCTTGCTGGATTGGTATGCTAGAGACGGAAGTTATCAGGATGATGTGGTGATTACCGCACTGTTATTCTTCACATGGTGATTTCACTGTGTAGCCTGCGTTGATGAAGACTATAATTGGACTGAGTGAATATCATTCTCAGTATGACATCATTAAGAAACACTGACATGTGTTGTTAGTATTTCTGGCCTCTGGTGTTGCACAAGTTGCAAAGTTGATATAAAAATTTTGTTATTCACACTCATGTCAGACATGTGCAATCTTTGAGGACCTAAAATGTATTATTCTTCTTGATTAATACTATACTTCAAATCATATCAGAGTAAGAAAATTAAATAGCAAAAATGAAATAAAAATAAATAAATGTCTAGACTCCAGACAAACAAACAAATGTATTCATAATCAGTTCAGTAATCAATCAATCAATACTGTTTGTTAATCAAGAAGACTACTCAACAAGTGAAAAATGATCGATGATTTGGGGTAGGGCTGCACAATATATCGTTGCAGCATCAATATCGCAATGGTTACATGGTGAGTATACGCAATGTTGAGTTACGATTTTAATTCATCATTTCGCAAGTATTTTTAAGGGCTGGGACTATGTGAGAGTTTTACAAGCATTCAGGCCTAAGAAATTGTAGTGTTTTTTTTAACTCAATGACAAATTAATAACGATAAATTCTATTGAAATGTTTATAAAACGAAGACTATGCAGTATTATTTTACATTTGATTAATCAATTACTGTATACCTGAATAGGCATGGACCGGTATAAGATTCTGACGGTATGATAACATTGGATAAAAAAAAAAAAAATCACGGTTTCACGGTATTGTTATTACTGCTCTAAAATATATTCTTTTTAAATGTCTGGCTAAAAAAACAAAACCTTTTTTCCCGTTGAACACAATATATTATATTTTGAGAAACACAGATGTCTTTATAATTGACATCTAAAAAGCGAAAAAAAATATGTAAATAAAAAATCTTAGGAACGGTATAGCAAAAAATTTTGGCAGTATGAAAACCTTGACTTTTCCAAACCGCTGTATACCTTGAAAACGGTTATCGTCCCATGCCTATACCTGCATACAGTTTGGCTCCTCGAACAACAATAAAATGCTGTTTATATAATTTGTATCTTTTTTTATTGAATGCATCTATGCTTGTTGATTGTTTCTTATACTTTATGCAGATGCACTCCCCTGCAGAACCTTCCCAATCAATCTAAAATGATAAATTCTTTCCAAATAGTCATTCAACACATCTAGTGAATTTGTAATCATATCGCAATATATATCACTGAATAAAAAACATCGCAATGATAGATTTTTAAATATCGTGCAGCCCTAATTTGGGGGATTTTTTTGTTGCTTTTGTGTTGTTTATGCTACCATAGATAAATATGAATCCAAAAATCACAGATAGTTAACAGCAAGTCCTTATCTAAAGGAGCCGTTCGTTGAAACATCCATTTAAATAATTTGTTCAAAACAGCTGATTCATTTAGAAGCAAAGCAAGTGTCTTTCTTTATGAATGAATCGATTCATTCAAAAACAGATTCACTCAGAAACGGAACACTGCAGTGTTGCTCTGAGATGAACAAATGTTTTGCTCCATCTTTGTTTGGAACTATTTTCACTGAAATAAGAAAGAAAAAAAACTGTTATGATGTGTTTAATGGTCATCATAAACTTAAATCCTTGAAAGTTTTTAATCTTTAGATTTTTTAAAAAACATATGTACATTTATTTGTATTTATGTATGTATTATATCATCTTTGCATCAAATGACAAAGAATGAATTACCACTTGTGCTGTGCGAGGCTTTGTAATACAGCATCTATGGGCAGGACAGTAAATTTAACATTGTTCTCCCCTCCGTTTCCTTTTTCTGAAAGTCTTGATAACACCATCATTATCATCATCAGTTTGTCTTTTATTATTTCAGCAAATAGGATTGTTAATAATTATTTGTCTTACTCTCCCATTCACTGCAGTCTAAGTTTACCCTACTATGCCGACTAGGCCTGTCACAATAATCAATATATCGACTTATCGCACAATACATGGACATGACCTCAATGATTTTTGGTGATGCAATATACAGTATATCGCCCATATGTAAAAACCAATTCTTGCAACATTTTAGCTGATTGCACAACCACTCTTTTGGAGGTGTCAGTGTAAGTATGGTTAAAAAAGCACTATAATATTTACCATAAATGACTAAAGTATATTTTGATGTGGGTGTCTGACAACTGAAAACAGATCTGGAAGCAGATATCGCAGCCTCTGTTTTTGCTTTTTACCTTGCATTTTTTTTGTTTATTATTAATTATTTGTTTTGGATATGCGTTTTCTCATTCTGATTCCAATGCCTGATTATTAAATTGTTAAAATGACTATAATTAAATTAAATATTCTTTAAAATAAAATATGATGTGTTCTTTTGAAGAGTGTACTTGCTTTATGGTGCTATTATATTGCCATTCTGGCATTATATAATGAGTGGCTTAAAATGGTCTTAAAATGACAATAATATCGTTTATCGCAATATATTTTGGAGCAATATATCGTACAACAAAAAATAGATATCGTGACAGGCCTAATGCCGACTTCCTCAGAAGCCAGAAATGTGAAAAGAGTCCATTGTTTGTTTCAAATTGTACTTAATATTAACTCCCAGTCTTTTGAATTGCATTCTAATGGGCCGATGTCAGTAAAATAAATAATATTGAAAACCGTTAAAAAATAAATGACATTTTTAATTTAAAAAATGTATATATACTTTACTATATATACAGTAACTGTCTTATAAAAGTATTCATCCTTAGCTCTGAACTCTTCATTCTTCTTTATTCCTAATTAACGTTCTTCCTTGATTTTGTTTAACCTTTCATCTTTTCAATCTTCACTCTTTCATAATTCATCGCGACTTCAATTATTCACTGTATTTTTGAGAAGTAGCTTAGCTGTTCCCGTTCGTACATTATGTAAGTAAAACACCACATGATCATTGATTATATACATGCGTCTCTCTACCAGCTCATGTCTCTGGATCTCCACTTCGCATGTTTCACTTCACTGCTGTTCTCTTGGGTTTACGTCCACACAGAGGTGCCAGACAGAAGGCCAGTTTGTGTTAATGGCTCCGGAGCTGCTCAATCCTTTGACTAATAATGGCGCCATTTGAGTCGGTCATTATTGTTTCACATTTAGCTTCATTAGTGAAAAATGACGATTCGAAAGTCGATAATTGAAAATTCACAACCAAACTGTTACAAACAAGTGAATTAATATAATATAACATGAACTGGGTGATGAATTTGACCATATCAAGATTATAAAGCTGCGTGATTAATTACTAAAAGACTGCAATCTGGATTGAAACACACACTCAATCTTAATTCTAAATCATCTCGATTTGCATATGTTTATTAAACCGTTCACAATCGCAGCTGTACATTCAATTCTGCATTTGACCCAAAGAGACAAGTCCTCATGTGTAGTGCAAAATGCTTCAGTCTTTAGTTTTTTGACCAGATTTATAATCTAATATTATTATTATTATTATTAACACGTAAGCATTACAATTACCACAGAAATACTTGGATACTTTATAGATTGGATATAGGCATGTGCCGATATTCAATAATTCATTATATTGTGATGAACATGCGCAATACTGATATCGTGGGCACTTCAATATACAGAGAATACTCATTTATTATTTAAACTTTCTAAGTGCTTCGTAAGAATATTCACATTGTATTGGCAGTTGTGTTCATAACAGCAACAAATGCTTGGAGACTTAATTGGATATGTTAATAGTTTGAACATGAACACTTTGACATGTTAACCTGGTCTACTACATGCTGAAAGATTAATTGAAAATATCAGATTATGTATAGGGTTAATCGTGCAATAAAGCTCAAATACTAGACTAGACCAAGGTCATTTGCTGGCAGCTAGCTCTGTGCAACTCTCACATGATCGCCCACTAAGCTAAGCAGGGCTGCGCCCGCTCAGTGCCTGGATGGGAGACCACATGGGAAAGCTACGTTGCTGCCAGAAGTAGTGTTAGTGACACCATTAGGGGCGCTCAACCTGTGGTCTGTGTGGGTCCTAACGCTCTAGTATATTTATGAGGACTCTATACTGCTCAGTGAGCACCGTCTTTCGGATGAGACATTAAACCAAGATCCTGACTCTCTATGGTCATAAAAATCCCAGGATGTCATTTGTAAAAGAGTAGGGGTTTAACCCTGGCATCCTGGCCAAATTTGACCACTGGCCTCTGTCCATCCTCCTAACCCTGTCAACCACATATCATAATTGTCTCTCCACCAATCAGCTGGTCTGTGGCAAGCGGTCTGGCGCAATATGGCTGGTGGTGGATGAGAAGATTACCCCCAAAAATTGTGTAAAGCACTTTGAGTGTCCAGAAAAGCGCTATATAAAATGTAAGGAATTATTATTATTAATAATATTATTATTATTATTGGCGCCACGGTGGCCGAGTGGTTAGCACGTTCGCCTCACAGCAAGAAGGTTGCTGGTTCGATCCCCGGCTGGGCCAGTTGGCATTTCTGTGAGGAGTTTGCATGTTCTCCCCGTGGTTGCGTGGGTTTCCTCCGGGTGCTCCGGTTTCCCCCACAAGTCCAAAGACATGCGGTGCAGGTGAATTGGGTAAGCTAAATTGTCCGTAGTGTACGTGTGTGAATGACAATGTGTGGATGTGTTTCCCAGAGATGGGTTGTGGCTGGAAGGGCATCCGCTGCGTAAAACAAATGCTGGATAAGTTGGCGGTTGATTCCGCTGTGGCGACCCCGGATTAATAAAGGGACTAAGCCGAAAAGAAAATGAATGAATGAATGAATTATTATTATTATTAAAAACTCGCAATAAAAACTACATAGACTTTCATTAGGTGGTGTTAATTCCTTAGTTGTTGTCTGATAATGTGTTCAAATATTAGTTGTAATCTTACAATTTGTAAAGTTACAATTACAAGTTATAATCATTTTATTAAATCTTTATGATCTTTTTGCAATTTTTATTAGTATGAAATACAATAAGTATAAATAAATAAGCATTATTTTGTTATTATACCTGATTAAGTAATCTTTTTTGCAGCTTGATAATACCGTATACCATGATATAAGCTTCAGCAATTAATCCCAACAATAACATTTGATACAGTCCGTCATGAGGCTAATTGTATATAAACGTTGATGTCTTTAAGTCAGATAGCTTTCAATGACATTTGAAAGCAACATGACACTTCAAATGAAGACTGTAGCAATGGTTGTTTTATGCATGTTAGAGTACAAAATGGATTTGTCACTATACAAAATATACCTCAAAAATGCTGATTCATCCAGTAATGAAATTTTGAAGCCCTTGAATCATTGAAAGTGAAAATAAATAAAAATATACAATTGTCAGAAACCTCTGATGACTTTTCCATACAGTAGTAAATTATCTTTTTTGAAAGCGGTCTCTTCAGAATCATTGGACAATCATAATCTCAAATTTAAACTAAATAATTGTGATTCTCAGTTTCATGAAGCTTTAACATATACATACTTTTAAAATCCATTAAATGTGCTATGGTAAACTGCTGTGGTTCAAGGAAATTAAAGGGTCTCCAGCAGCTAAACAGAGCCCCAACATGGGTGTGTGTCATGGGGTCCATCTGGCATTAACAAGCCACTCTGTGTCATTCGTGGCTTGCTGCTCAAAAGGCCAATGATTGAAGATAAAGCTCATTACTATTCCAGACTACATCTCCCTTGTGTAACCACTAGATCGAGACTTGACAAAGACTGACTGTGGCCTGTGACCTTCTCAATTTGAAAAATTGAACCAAATGAGAGTGCTGGAACAAAACAACAACAACACTAATAACAAAATGGAAACTGAAATAAAAATAGGAAAGGTTTTAAATCATAAAAATTAATGTTAATTGTTAAACTTGTGCGTCTGTTTTTCTACTTTATATGTTAAATGAAATTATCTAAAACTAAAAAATGATGAAACTCTATAAACAAAACCTTTAAAGATATTAAAAGAAAATATTTTTACTATAATAGAAAATACTATTTAATAACTAATATTTAATAAGACTTATATATGAGTAACAGATATTATTCTTCAACAACTACCACTAATAATAATAATATTAATAATAACAACAACAACAACAACAACAACAACAACAACAACAACAACATGTATACCATCTACAAAATTAACTTTCTATGGGAAATAACAATATTAATATTCATAATAATACTGATAATAAGTAGTAGTAGTAGTAGTAGTAGTAGTAGTAGTAGAACCTAACACTACAACTAATGTAAGCCTGGATTCATATATATTCTGGTATTTCTAAACTTCTTGCGTACCATTTTATTTCAGACAGGGGGAGGGCCTGCTGCACATTTTAATGTTAATGGCATTTGTTAAAGAAAAGAGTGGCAGCATTATAGATCACAACAGTTATGTAAATCCAAAGTATGTGACGGGGCCTTATATGCTTGAGAGCCGTGTGGCCTTTTTAAAACACCGAGGGCCGCGACTCTCTTTTAACAAAAGCTACTCAAGCGAGAATCACATCAGAGACGTTTAGTGCGAAGGGATCCTCAAGTAGACGAACAGACTTTGTAAATCCCACCACAGATTCAGTGCGCATCACATTACACTTAATCCCTGCGATTCTGGACAGCCCCGTTTTTTTTAAATGTTGAATATTAATAAAAGCCAGCTGAGAGAAATTACCAAACTTAGATCTGCTGCATAAGCAAACACGTTTTAAATGAACGCAAGCTGGTGCAGTGCTAATACTATTAACCATTAATAATTAATGGCTAATCTCAAGTCATAATTCACCTTTTCTCTTGGGTTTACCATTCATTTCAGCACCCAGCCTCTTTTGAACCCTCGCCATCATTGTTGAGTAGTCAATCAATGAACTTTTCTTAAACAGCCTTTTCAGAGCAAGCCTGGTTAGTTACTAAACTCAGACAAACAACAAGTATACATTCAAAAATATATATTGTTTCTGCTTGTTCAAACTACTTATGTAAAATTAGCTAAAACAATGCATTTCTTGAGTTTTTTTAAGACAGCTTAGTTGTTTTAAGTTCAGTCAACTTGAAATTGTAAGAATCAGCAAGTTAACTTAATTAATTTGCGTTTGGATTGTGTGGAACCCATAATTTTTTATAGTGTACAATCAAAAAATTATTTTTGCTGCTTGTACTTATCTAAAATATGCTGAAACAATGCAATTCTTGAGTTACTTTTTGGGACAGTTTAATTGTTTTATGTTCAATCAACTTTAAAAACTATTAAGCTAGCTTAACTGATTTGCATTTGGACAAGATGAAGGGATTGTGTGGAACCCATAATTTTTTTAACTGTACACTCTGCTTATTCAAAATGGCACCTATGATGAAACTCATCTTTTTGAAGCTGTTTGGACACGACTGTGTGAAGGTATAGGTAGTCCACAGTCGTACTGGGGCGATATAAAGACAATAAACCAATTTTTTATTTATTTCCTGACGTTAAAATAGGATCCAAATCCCTCCCATTTTGAGGTCCACTGCAACGTGACATAGGAGTGTGGTTTTCCCGCCCCCCCAAGTTGATTGACAGCTGCGTAATAACATGTCTCTGTAGTAACATATAACACGAGCAAAAAAACTGGGATTAAAAGATCTGTTCAGCTCGCTGTGATCATCAATCATCATCAAATGAGTTCAAGAATGAGTTTTAAAGTTAATAGTTTAAAATGCTTTTAAAACAGTGCATGTTTGTAATAAAGTTAGTTAAAGACGGTAAAAATCGCTGTAATTCATCAACACAGCAGCATGTCAGTACAATTATAAAAGAAGATGCTTCAGTCCTGGTTTGTGGACATTAAATCAGGTTTATTTTCAACATTAACATAACAAATATCCATACAGCAGTGGATATTAACCTGCATTATGTCATTAAACGTGAGCACTGTGCGTGTGTGTCTGTGTGTATGTGCGTGAACATTTTAGCGACATTGTGTGCACACATCTTCACAAAAGGGCTTGAATTAACTCCCTAACAAATACATCAAATAATCATTGGGAAATTTCTTACTGTAGCATTTCTCGTGAAATCTGCTTCCTTCATGTCTGTCACTGTGCTGTTTATCTGACACATGCAGCCAGAGATTGAGGCACACACTGACAGTCACGTGGGAACGGTGGGTGGGGAAAACCAGCATTAAAGGCACAGGCAACAAAAACAGCTACATTGTGTTCAAAGCTGAAAATTCCAATATTCTGAAAGGTCTAATAAATAATCTGATGGGTGTGTTGAGCTGAAACTTTACGGACACATTCTGGAGACACAAAAGATTTATCTTAAATCTTGAAAAAAGGGGGTAAAATAGGTGTGCATTAAAATAAGCTGAAACAACTAAATTCTTGAGAGTTTTTGTGGGACAACTTAATTGTTTTATGTTCAACCCACTTAAATTAGTTACTTAATCGATCTGTGTAGAGACAACCTGAATAAATTGTGTGGAACCCTGCATTTTTTATACTCTAATTTACAGCTTTGAAACGGACGCACTTAGTCAAACACCAACTGTCATTCTAGTCCACTGAAAGGGAAGCATCTCATAAATTGAAGGAAACAATATACAACATCTGAATCTTGTTCACAACCTCCTCGCTTGATCACAAGAACGTTGCATGCGCAGTGATTATATTGATGCGTGCTCACTTCCCTCAAAATTCGACCTGCCAAAAAGCCCTGGTAAATTGTAAACAAAGGAGAGGAATTAACTGAGCTCAATGGTCGCCTTGAAGTTCCACCCATCTGTGCAGAGAGCGCGACACTACAATACACCATTCTACCCGGCAACAAAAACCCCTCAGCCAACCTTCTTATTTTCCCCCAAACATAATATATGCTCAAAGACTTAACGGCAGGAATATCTGTGCAACAGTGCATGAGTCACCACCACAATAAAACACATTTCAATAAATCAAACCATTCCTGTGGCTGCCAACAGAAGCAAAGTTAAGAATGTCGTTACTGTTGGGCACATTTTCGACGTGAGGAAGGGACAGTTGGCTTCAAAGCGGCGAGGACATCCCGCCCAACTATTGCACAATGCAACTTCAGATAAACAAACACAAAATCAAACACTGCGGATAAAAGTGGCAGCGAACAGCAAAAATCGGATACAGTCAGGTGCTTAGTGAGCTAGTCAAGTTTGAGATAGGGTTAATGGCTTTGTAAGTACTAATAAACAACCAAATGCTAGTAATACGCTTGCTACTAAACAAGTAGTTAATAGTAAATACTGTACGTGCTCCCTAACAGAAAGTGTTAACACATTACGCATGCAATGACTAGCCAGAATGGCAATTCACTTGTAAAAATCAAAAGTGCTGTTAGTAACAACTGCAATAATGAAAATGCTAACAAACAACAAGTTAGTAAATCTGTTCCCATAATCTAAAGCACTACCTCATTTATTATTCCATGTATTTACACAGCTAATGACAATCCAGAATGAATACTTTAGGTAAAAATAAAATAACAAAATGATACCAGTAACAACTGGAATACACAGATCTAGAGAATACATTATAGTGAAGTTGATTCCACTATAAGGCTACTACTAGTTAGTTATATAACCAGCCAATATTATAATACAAAAAGAAGATGTAATTAGCACCACTTCGATTTGAAAAAACGAGCCACAAACTAGCTTGAGGTAAATAGTTAATATCAGAAGCACAGACACTAATGCTTTACCAGTAACAATGGACTAGTTACTTGGCACTGTTGTTATAGTGACCACTGGGAGCTTAGGGACTATTGGCTACTATGTATCAGAGAGGAGAGAGAGATAAGTAGGCTGCAAGCAACTTAATGAATAGGCCAAATACTAGGTTATCTTAATATACTACGTTATTCATATGGTAAATCAACACAACAAAAACATTACTTCTACTATGTCGGATCATTTTCGTATAGGAGGAATTACTAGCTGCTATTAACATGCTCTTTTTAAACGGTGTATGTTTTTGCACACAATCCAACATAAAGTAATCTTAGTTTATTTATTTAGTTTATTCAGCAGCAGGTTATGTATCAGTAAACATCCAAATCTCTCGCTGCTGCAGGCCAAGTGCAATGATGTTCATCTGAACTCCTCATAGAAGGCAAGGCTACATACCTTTCACTTGCGTCTCATACTCCGCAATGATCTCCTTGTCTTTCTTGGTCTTCGTCTGAGATGACATTTTTCTTTTTGAGGTATGAACGTAGAATCCAGTGATATGTTGAGCCTTGCGCGCGAGCTCCCGACTGTCACAGTTTGCAGCTTTTTTTCCACCTTCTTCCTCGCCAGTTACTATCAGAAGTGTCCTTCAGAGCACATCGGCCGATAATCTGGATACTTTCCTCCTCGGGAAGAAGCAGGGCAGCTGAAAGCCCCCCGAAAACACCTGCGCTTTCTCGGATCCGATCCCTCGCGTTTAGAAGAGCTGCTGGGCTCGGGGAGAGGCTGCTCCTCCTTGCTCAAGATCTGCCATCTGAAGTGACTGAAGAAAATACAATTCCTGCCAACAACAAGAGGGTTCAGTTGAACGGCGCTGTTTCTGTGCCCATCCCGTTCATGTGGTCCTCATGTCCGCGTGCGCTAGAAGCGAGAGCTGAGATGGCATAATCTGAGCTTGATTGGGCTCCGTTGCATTACAATCACAGCGGCAAGGCGAAGAAGAGAATAGCGCCCGAGCGTCGTATGAGACTCCTCCTATTGTCGAATTCACTCCCTCAACCAATCCAATCAGTTCCATATGCACCCCTCCCAGGGCGCGCGCACACACACACATACACATACACATACACACAGGGCGTTTCGTTTACACTTCCATTCTCTCAAGCCAATGTGTGTAGCTCAAGGTATCGTTTTCCTCTGAGGTATATCAGTATTTGGTGTTGTGTCCCATTTCCCATAGCTATTTACTAAAATGTGAAGTTGTGCATACAAAAGACATAAGATATAAGATACAAGATATAAATGCATCACATGTCCTAAATAACATCTGTTGTAAAATAAACCTGTCAGGGTGGTTGTGGTAAACTTCTATTATGCTGGAATGGAGTTCCTTACTAGTAGACTGTAAGCTTTCTTGTCAGTCAGCAAATACAGACATGAATAAATATATGGATACCGATTTAAGTTAAAAAAAAACTGTTTCATGTGAGAGAAATAATGAAGACTAAAGTCAGATGATGACTAATTTATCCTACTTTTACAGAGGAAAGAATGGGAAATGAACTGTGCACATGAAACATTGATTGACATTAAGGGGTAGTTCACTCACAAATGAAAATTCTGTCAACATTTAGGGTGCATCCAGACTGTGCTATCCGGATCGGGCCCTGGCACGTTTCCCAGTTCATTTGACAAGTGTGAGTGCTCCGTATTGGGCCCATGCGCAATTCAATTGGCCGGCCCTGGCCTGGTTTGAAGAGATTCGGTTGGGCTTTGGTGCATTGCGCTTGTAGTGTGAGTGCAAAGCCTGAAGCTGAAGAAACGACGTCACTTTTAAGCGACTGTTTCATGTGAATTTAGAAATCATTCTTACTTTTCAATGAACCCGAACTGTCGTCAATTATTAAAGATGCAAACCCCTCACTCCACATCAACTGCACTTTCAACAAACCTCCTAATGTAGGCAGCACGAGGACTTTATGAACATTTATGAGCATCAAAAATTGTGGATCTGTCAGACAAAATATTTGATTGTATGTCACTGCATCCCAAATGACTAAAAATAATACGAAACAACACAACTAAGCAAGATATTATTAGAGTACTACTCTTCCTGTTAAACTGAACAGTCACATCATCGCTGACGTAAGCATGCTCAGGTTCAGAAGGTAAAGTTGCAGTGTGAGTGCAGGCCGTTGGGGGAGAGGAGTGTGGGGACAACCGCCCTTCGGCACGGTTCAATACAACTGTAGCTATTGAGAGTACACCCCTTACTCCCCCTTCAGTTGTAACAGACCTGTTTGAGTTACTTTTCTTTCTGTGCAACACAAAAGAAGATATTTTGAAGAAAGTTCGAAAACCTGTTGACCAGTTATTTTTCCTACTATGTTAGCAGTTACAGGCTTCAGCTTTCTTCAAAATATCTTTTTTTGTGTTCTTTGGTGATCAACAGAAGAAACTGAAAAAGGTTTATAACCACCTAAGGGTGAGTAAATAGTAAGTTTAAATTTGTGGGTGAACTATCCCTTTAATTCCCTAATCCATGCTTTACTTAAAGAGACTTTACTACAGAGTGGCCAAACATAAAACAGCGAAACTGGCACTGGATGATGAACGTCTAAAACCAATCTTTAAAAATATGGTTCCACAAAAAACTTTTAAGCAACCTTTCATGTTCATGAAAATTGCTTTATGATAGAAAAAGGTTTCTCTTTTAAATGGCTATTTTAAAAAATGTCACTTAAAGTTTCTTTCAAGGTTATTCTATGGCATCAATGCAAAAATAAGTAAAAAAACAGCAACTATCAACTAAAAATCAAGCACCCTATTCTAAATGCAATCTAGAAATAAATAATGTGATTACAAGGATTTAAAATGATAAAATAGTGAAAAGTTCTTGAGGAAAGAGATAATAGTCAATCCCCTGTATCTCTATAGATTACTGCAAAACTGCATTTGTCAATTTAGACAGCGGCGTGTTTAAAACGGCTATAATTGCATGAAAATGGAAAATATAGCACTTCACACTCCATTTATTCCAAACCAGTTCATGAGGACATTATGAAGTCAAAAACAAAGCATGAATTTCTGATGCAATCCTGTTTTAAGGGAAATAACAAACAGATGTTCACACATTTTTTTTTAAATTCTGTTTAATATTTACTTTAATTTGAATATGACCATTTGTGTTCAGATGTATTTAGAAGTATGAATCTAACATCGAATTCATTTGCATCTAACCTTGACAAATTCAGAAAAATGCCCAAAAGCAGCAAGAAAGCTCTGTTCATTCAAGTGTCAAAGATGTTCAAAGATGTGAGGTGATGTTCTGAGAAGTGAAACGGTGGCCTGACAGTTCCTGTCAGCAGGGTGTTTAAACCTGCGGTCTCAGAGATCTGCATCATAGCTCTGTCATCATGCCATTTTATGTGTGATCTTGCAGTGCAGAAGAAAAGCTCTTAGTTAAATGGGTCGTGGTCTGAGTGACACTGCAAAACAACACATGATGTTGAGCTTAGAATTCACTGACAAAATCAATAGTGGCATGGACATTAGAGCATTCCAACACATTCAAATAACATTCTCACATTCTCGCGCATACTGATAAATAGGGCATGTAAAGTGACCAGTTTCATTGTGTGTGTGTTTTTTTTTCTTTTCAGGACAATAGTGTCTGCATCTGCTGCAGTCTTTGTGGTTTACTTGTCGCTGTGGGTTTTGCATGTCACTGCCATAACATTAAATACTGTTACTGATCCATTTCCACACGCACAGAGGAAAAAGTTAAGCGTTTAGCATCCATCTCCAGAATGTTTAATATACAAGACATCTGACCTTTTCAGAACACACTTTGGCAAGCTTATCTAAGGAATGTATAACGGGATATGCAAACAGATGGGTTTAAATTACTGATGTGAATCTTGAATTTAGATGATATCAGTGTGCAGCCTTCAGGTGGATCTTTGATTCATAAGCAATGCCACCATATGTTTGGTCACATTTCTAATTTCTGAAGCATCAAGTAAAGTAAATAATAACTATCCCAACCAAAGCAGGTCAAATTGAGAGTTTAATATATACTTCAGCTCCTGAATTTCACAGCAAATTAATTAAACTAATTATAAAATTGTTGAAGTTGTAAAGTTTTTAGGCCTTAAGGAATTAATGACAGACAAATTATATATAAAACACACAGACAGACATGTATCCTGATAGACAAACAGGCACAAAGACATATATAATACATTTTAGTTTAATGCCTTGTCATCAACAAAGGCTATTTCGATAAAATGACAGACAGAAACACAACCAGAGACAGAACAAATGATTGACAGACAGACAGACAGCCAGAAAGACAGACAATATGATGTTTAAGACAGACAGTATACTGAAATAAGACAGTATACTGTCTTAGATAGAACAATGATGGATGGATAGATGGATGGATGGATGAATGGATGGATGGATGGATAGATAGATAGATAGATTAAAAAAACAGAGATAGATAGATAGATAGATAGATAGATAGATAGATAGATAGATA
>CAIGQQ010033975.1:780566-797148 GCA_903798035.1 Danio albolineatus | reverse complement strand
CGCTAATTTGTTTAACAAACTGCTCGAGTTGATAACACGGATATGCTTCTCGAAAACGAGCGGCGTTTCTGCTCAGCTCGTGCCCTAAAACTGAACAAGCTGAGCACTGCAGGGTTTGCCTTGTTCAGTTTGTCTGACTTCCCGGGATTGCTTTTCTGAGAATCTCCCCGTGTTTAGCGCCTATGACGCCATCGGCAGCGCGCCTCCGCGAAAGCTACAGGATCGATGCCCTCTTCTCTCTCTCAGTCGAGCATACGGCGGTCTCGTGAGTAACGAACTAGCGCTGGAATGAGCCTGCAATGACTCATTTGGGACTTTTATTGTCGGTAATTGCTTCCTGATGTTTGTGATTGACGTTCGAGGATAAAAACGGCGATTCTCGTGAAACAGCACGGCTGACGTTCCAAGAACTTTCCAGGAAAACTGAGCGCCATTCCTGAGCTCAGCCAATCAGGTTCGTCTCTTCTGCCTGGGCCCCGCCCACACCCTACCGCAACCTAATTAACCCTTTGTGTACTGCTTAAAACAGTTCTGAAGAAAACCCTGTTGGCATGCAGTAAAACGTCTTAAATTTAAACTATTTCTATTATTAGTACTTATTTTTCTCGACTTGACACGCTCTAGCAGCTATACTTTCACACATTATATTCACTTTTTCTAACGGAAAGTCCATTTCTGAACGTGTTATTACTGCCATCCAGAGGCTATCAGGTGTAATTTACAGCACGGCGTTTGGAGAGAATGATACTAAAACCATTACAAATGTAATAACAGTTAATAAATAATTTAATTAAAAGATAAAAAAACATAAGCATAAAAATAAATGGAAAGGAAATAGTAATAATTTACAAAATTACGATAACAAGCACATACCTTTACTATAAAATAAATAAAACCCCCACAAATCAAACTAAATAAAACTTAGATTCAAATAATCTTAAGGATTACACACACACACACATACACACACACATTATTTATTTTTAATTAATTATATATATATATATATATATTTTTTTTTTTTTTCAGATTATGTTGAACAGAGCAAGGAAATTTTCACAGTTTTTCTTCTGAATCAAGTCTTATTTGTTTTATTTCGGCTAGAATCAAATTCTACAGTTTTTAATTTTTTTAAAACTATTTTAAGGTCAAAATTATTAGCCCCTTTAAGCTATTTTCATTTTCAATAGTCTACAGAACAAACCATTTTTTCACAATAACTTGCCCTGCATAGTTAACCCAATTAACCTCGTAAAGCCTTTAAATGTCACTTTAAGCCGTATCGAAGTGTCTTGAAAAATATCTAGTAAAATATTATTTACTGTCATCATGGCAAGATAAAAGTTACTAGAAATGAGTTATTAAAACTATATCTGTTTAGAAATGTGCTGAAAAAATCTTCTCTCCGTCTAACAGAAATTGGGGGAAAAAATAAACAGGGGGGCTAATAATTCTGACTTCAACTGTATGTACATATTAGAAATAGTATTGTTTAAGCAACAGTTCATGAAAAAAAAAAAAAAAATTAAAAAAGGGAGCTGCAGACTTTCATTTATTGCTAATTACAATTTATTTTATTATTTATGATAATCTTTCATGTGGCCCTCAATATAATCAGATGACAAAAAACGATAAAAGGAAAAAAGAACAGATAAAAATGATCAATGTCAGTGTTGTTTATAAATATATTATTTTGAACCAATTAAACACTTTTTAGACACAACTTTGCAAACAATTTTAGTTTTATACTTATTCACCCAATTAGACACTCACTGCTGGAAATTGTTGATACTTGATTTGACATACAAAAAAAAAGTTAGGAATTGTTCTGATTTCAAACAAAAGCTTCTACTCGAAATGATCCGGTCGACATTAAATACAGTGGGACAATGATTAACGCCAGTAAATTAATAAAAAACATACAAACAAAAAACAAATGGAGACACACAACTGTAAATGGGTCAAAGATGAAGAAATCATTTCAAACATAAACACAATGACGTTTCAATATTTTAGCATTTATTGTGCATCAAAATCTGTCCTGTAATTTAATTAATGCATTTTTTTATGAGCAACAATCTTACATATGTACCCCGATTTAAACAAGAAACAGTAAAATGTTGATCAGTAACATTTGTAACCACTGTATATCGATATAAAATACTTTCAGGCGTATTTCGAATAATCATTTGATGCAGCATTACATTTATTTAAGAATAAACCTTTTTAAATCTGTACTAGGTTTATGTCAGAATGTTGTTTTTAAACATTTACATTATAATGGATTTAGTATGATCACTTATCTCTTAATACATTTTGAGAAGTACAGCTCAGAAAAAATATTTGTAATTAATTAATTTTTACATAACTGAATGACCACAAATTATAAATGTGCCCATATTTTGACAGCTTATTTTCACAAAGGTGATTTGAAATATTAAAGTGCACACTTTACCTGAATTTATTATGATTTATATTTATATAAAATTAGATTTTTCATCTTTGACCCAAAAATACAACGCATGAATTCTAAACTGAATCTGAAATCAGTGTCTAAATCTGCATATTTTAACACATCCGATCGTTGCAACATATCTGTTGCTGAACAAACTGACTGACTCTCACGTAGACGAGTATAATATTCTGACTGCGTGTCACATTTGGCTTGGCTGAGTGTGTGTGAGCGAGTGTGAATGTGGGTGTGAGTCTTTTTCTATGAAGCTGCAGCAGGTTCTTGGATTTTGGGGGTTTAAAAAGGTGGACAAACTTATTTGAAAAACACATTTAAGGCATGAGCAAGCTTAATAAACACAAAACTTTTTTAATATTCTGAGAGTTTGGAGTGTGTCTGCATGTACGTTCGAACTTGCGTAACAAAAATATGCTCCGAAAATGTACACAGACAAAATTAATTCCTGAGTTTGTCTCCTAAATACACTGCCCTTCACTAATATCGGCTCTTCTGGTAAACATGAGCAAAAAAAGGCCTCTGAAAAAATACATTTATTGTGTTACCTTTTGAACTTTTGTGCAAAATATTAACAGTTCTGCTCTCACTGAGACCAATCATTTGAAAACTAAATCGTCTTCACTATTTTTATTAATAGTTTGAGCAAAAGGCGAAACGATATATTTACCACGGGTGCCGATATTAGCAGAGAGTGCTGTTATTTGCACATTACCACACCGATTGAATAAAACATTGATTAAATACAAGCCAAAGAAAGTAGAAACAAAAGAACAACTGAGCGCTGTATTGTGATTTTTCCTTCTCTCCGCCTGCAGGATGAACAGATGACCTGCAGACGGGCGGAATAAAAAGGGACCTGTGGGACGTTCATGGAGCAACTGAAGTTCGTATCTCTCTCTCTCTCTCTCGTGTTCATTCTAGCTGTTTCCGCCGTTCTCTCCTCCCCCTTTGATCAGACGCTTGTTTCCTCTTTTTCCAGCAGGCCCACGAGGCTTGGCGAATGCTTGTTTGTGGGCATGTTGTTTAGGATGGACCTCATCATACAGATACTCCTCTGTCAGCTCCTCTCCACTGTCAATCTCCAGCTGGAATGAACATGGATACTTTAATAAACACTTTATTACACCTCTTAATGCATGACTGATGTGGTTTTTAGGTGTGTAATGTCACAATTAAACACACTTTTGTCCATGTTTTATAAACAGAATAGAATTTAATATAGAATTAAAGAATATAAGATTCAGCAATATGCAAACAACCTTCTAAATATGAATATTACAATTTTTATTAAAATATATTAATGATATACACTGTGTGCACAATTTTTTAAGTTGTATTTTGAGGATTAATTTGGCAATTGTACAACTACAGTGCTCTTGGTCATTCCAAAATGTTAACAATTCGTCAAACCTTAAGAAAGTTTTAGCTTTCTTCAGAAAATATCCACATGAACACCATTATTCTGCAACTAAATCAAAAAAAGATTTTCCCATGCCACTTGTTTATTTTCACCTCCTAAAGTGAGAAAAATAGACAAACTCAAAATTTACAAACATTAAAAACATTTCTCGAATGTAAAAAAAAAAAAAAAAAAAAAAACTCAGTGACCATTACAGCCACCCTTCTTTTTGATAACAGTCACAAGCCTCCCATTCAATGAGTCAGTCAGTTTCTTGATCTGGTCAGAATAATTTTTTGCACAGCCACAACCACAGCCTCCCAGACACTGTTCAGAGGCCTTGACTGTAAATTTGCTGCTTAACAAGGGCACAAACGTTCTCAACAGGACTTAAGTCAGGCAAAGAAGGGGGCTTTTCATCTTAAAGGCCTTTACTGGTGATGGTGCGTTGTCTTGCATAAAAGGCTTTCTGAAAGATGCAGACTTTCCCTGTACCACTGCTTGACCACTGGTCTGAGAGTTGATCTTGAGTCCATTTTTAACCTAAAAAGGTCCAACTAGCTCATCTTTAAAAATACCTGCCCATACCAGTACCCCACCTCCACCTAGCTGGCGTCTGAGTCGAAGTGAAGCTCTTTGTACGTTACTGATCCAACCACGTGCCCATCCATCTGGTCCGTCATGAGTCACTCTCATCAGTCCACAAAACCTTTGAAAAGTCTGTCTTCAGCTATTTCTTGGCTCATCCTTGATGTTCCAACTTGTGTGTCTTGTTCAGAGGTGGTCGGGTTTCAGCCTTTATTACCATGGCCATGTATCCGAGAACTGAACACATACTTCTTGACACTCCAGGTACTTTGCAATTGTGGAATATGGCAGCACTGGAGGATAATGGGTTTCTTGTAGCTTCACGTTTGATTGTTCTCAAATCTTTGGCAGTGAACTTGAATCTTTTCTTGTTGACACATTTCTTACAACCCTGTTGACTATTTGCTTCAAAACATTTGATTGGTTCACTCCCCAATATCTTAGATATTTCAAGAGTGCTACATCCCTGTGAAAGACTTTTTGACTTTTCAGAGTCAGTTAAATCACTTTATTGGCCCATGTTTCCTGAGAAGAAGAAACTCCCTAATAATTATCCGCACCTTGACATAGGGTGTTGACCTTAGGCCACACCCTCCCTCGTTACACAAATACACATCACCTGATATGCATTAAATCCAATAAGCATAAGCTTGTAGTTGGAAATTATGGATAATATGATGATATGGTATAAATAAACACTTGCCTAATAATTGTGCGCACGGTGTATATGATAAATTCATATTTTTCCTGAAGAGTATTTTTTTTGTAACTTTGAAGAACATTCTAGGCACTGGTTAGCTAGGTTAATTTTATGTAGACCTAAAAACAAAGCTTCTTGGCTTAAAGAAAGTGTGCTTTTACCTTCTTAGCAACCTCAAGATGAAAATCCCTCTCTACTTCATCCAGAAGTCGACTCTTGCAGCTGGAATAGAGCATCCTTTCCTTGATGCTGCAGCTGTATCCTGGCATAGAATATATGAACACTAAGGAGAGAAACAGAGTCAACAGATAACACATGTCAACAGATAACAGTTACAGAAAAAATATAGACAAGATATATGGATAAGGACTGGGGAGACTGACCCACAGACTCGAGGTAATCGCCCTCGTGTGAGTGTTTGTAGAGGAAGAAGTGATATCTGGGTGTGTCCAGAGGAATCCGGCACGGCAGGTCCCGGATGTCTGTTGGACTGGTGTGCACCAAGTCAATGGTTTCCTTCTCTGTATCTAACTTCTACATGAAGAAACCAACAACTTCTGGTCAGATTGTTTAGAAAGGTTAAAAGATACATACTGGCCTCCACTAATATTGTTAAACATGAGCTAAACATGAGCTTTTGATTGTTTGTCCTCTTTTCCCAGTGATGGGTTGCGGCTGGAAGGTTTCTGCTACGCAAAACATATGCTGGATAAGTTGGCGGTTCATTCCGCTGTGGCAACCCTTGATTAAAAAAGGGACTAAGCCGAAAGGAAAATGAATGAACAAATGTTTGTCCTGTTGATCTTTGTAACAATTCAGATGCTGACAACAGAGGTGAGGATCCAGTTGCAGGTTCTTTATTAATAAGAGTAGTCAGGCAGGCAAGGGTCAGTCACAGGAGCAAACAGAATAATCAAGGGCAAACCAAAAGAGTCGTCAAAAAGAGGCAAAAGATCAAACACAGCACAGGAAACCAAGGCAAGGAAACCGCTTCATAAAGGTTACAGATAACAACAAGACTAGTGTGAGGGAGTGAGTTGTATTTATATTCCTGGAAATCAATGATGACAAGCTTTCAGCTGTGTGTGTAATCAGGGAAAATTGGAACAGGTGCGTGTGAGGTGCGCGACAGGATTTGTAGTCCATTTGGTGGCAGATTTGTAGTTCTCCAGTGATCTGTAGATCGCTAGTGACTGTAACATTCTTTTTACTCAAGATATTAATAAAACAAAAACAACTCTGTTCTCACTGAGAATAAATAAATGCAAATGCAGCACAGTTTTTCAAAAACTGCCACAGTTATTTGCACCCCTATTAATTCAAGTGAGCGAAAAAAATATTTAAATGTATACTGTAAAACATACCTTTTGTTTTTGTGACTTATGTTTTGTTTAGTTTTTTCCCCATGTATTTATGCATTTGAATTGCATTATGAGACCTCGATCTTTCTTCTAACAACTTTAAACATTTAAAAAGTTTTAAAAATTGACTCTTCTTAACATTTTTAATAGTTTAAAAGTGATGGGTCAAACCAAAGAACAGAGCAGTGATTGGTGCTGAGGTGGAGTTTCACAGTTTAGCCTGGGGAGCACATGTACCAGGGTAGACCACAAGCTCAGATTTTGTTTTTACTATTTCAATTATTTATAACTTTTTCTTCAGTGGGATTAGCTTGGGGCAACCTTATGTGAAACACAAAAAAATAAACTTTTAGGTATTTTTACAGACAGTATGTGCAGGAACTCTTCAAATAAAGGCTATTTCTGGCATCATATTAACATTATATTCAATTCAATTCAAGTTTATTTGTATAGCACTTTTACAATAATTATTGTTTCAAAGCATAGTGCATTAATAGGTTTTTCATCTGCTGTTTTTTAGATTAACAGATAATTTTCTGTTCTTTTTGTTTTAGTTATGAAATGTTATGAAATATTCACATCTCACATGGTAAGTATGAATGTAAGGTGCAATTGACTGGAAAACAAATGGGTCATTTCCCTGGTTAAACTCCTAGCTCCGTCTGTGTCTGAAACGCAGCATTAAAGCTTGCATATGTGCTTTGTAAAGGACTGGCAGCATTTTGTCACAGCTGTTCACAGCATAACGTGCCAAGTTCAGGGCCTTTGCATCATTTGAGAATTGCCTTTCAAATTGTCAATGCCTTGATCACTGTGTCAGTATGGCAGTAGTCAGAGTTGGAGACCTCCATGCTTTTAGTTTTGATTTTTGTTGCGTTTGCAGGTGTGTGTTTGTCTCCCTCTTCCTCTCTTTTTATCTACAGACCCCATCATAATTACGCTGACCTCGTGCCCTGGGATGGGTTGGATTGACTCAGGGCGTCCTTTAAAAAGAGGAAAACGGGCGTGGGTCGGGAGAGCGAGTTTAGTGTATTGTTTTGCGTTTGGTGTGCCATTCAAAAACTATTCTGTTGCTAAGTGTTATTTTTTTAGATTGTGTTTCCTGTGTTGTTGTGTAAATTGTGACTCTTTGTTGTATATCTATCCGTGTTTCCGCCTCCTATATTTTGTTTTTGGTTTGTTTTGTTGGTTGATATTGTAAATATTGAATTCTGTTCACGGTTAGAGACAGTAGGGGTTGGAAACCAGACTTTTTTTCTCTGTAAATATTTTCACCTGTTTTTATACCTAGTTTGGGAGGTAGAGGTAGATTTTGTATTTTCATTTCTGTTATTTTGTTAAGTGTAGTTAGTTTTAATTGGGTGTTTAGTTAGAGTGTGCTTTTTGTTTGTTATTTTCTGTGGGTCCTATCCAAGGTAGTTGGCTTCACGTTTTGGGTGATAAAAATAAAATTAAAAAAAAGACAAAAAATGAAGGGGCCCGACTCTAAAGGGTCATAAAAGTGAATTTTACGCAACAGTTTTAATGAATTAAAATTACAAATATTTCAAATACAGTTTCAGACTAAAGTGGGAACCTGGAACGAGAAGTGAAGAAAGTATTTGTTTTTCAACAAATTAATTTTAATCAATAATTATGACCTTAATGAATATATTAACATTATTCATTCATTCATTCATTTTCCTTTTGCTTAGTCCCTTATTTATCAGGGGTTACCACAGCAAACTAGCCCAGCTGGGACTCGAGCCAGTGACCTTCTTGCCCTGAGGTGACAGTGCTAACCAATAAGCCACTGTGCCGCCCCCACATGAAAATTAAGATAATGCAAATAAAATTAGAGACAATTTAAAAATACTTAAAAAAAAACTGTTGTCTCTGGTCTGGGACAATAATGATGATATTACAGTCTTCAAGTGTTATGTCTGAAATAGACGTGTTTCTGGCTGTTAGCAGAAAGAATTGAGTTGAAAAAAAAAAACGGAAAATTGGAAAACTTAGTTTGGTCTTGAGGTCAGAAAAAAGTCTCATTGGCCAGTAATAGTGGAGGGCAGTATAATATAAACCAGTGTTGTACCAGTTGAATGTAGTTGATGCGTCTCTCCGCGAGCTGCTTTAAAGCACGTTTGGCTTCAGCCTGTAACGGAAAAGCGAGACCCTGTAGAGTCTGATGTTTGGGGTCCACACTGATTTCGGCCTTCACCTGCACACACACACACACACACACACACACGCACACACACACACACACACACACGCACACACACACACACACACACACAGTTTGTTTTACAGCAACAGTTCCAGTCAATCTATCAAAACCATTTTCCAAAACAATTCCTATGATCCAGTGCTGGAAAACTTATTATATGGCAGTTGTGTTGTTTGGAAAAGTCTGTTTATGTGGGTGAGAGATGGTGGATAAGAGTAAATGGAAAGCAGAGTGGTAATATGCTGAATAAATGTAATGACTGTATGTTTGAATCACAACACACCTGTCTAGAACTGTTGTCACTTGACTCCAAAATATGTGTTGTTTTACCAGAAAGCCCTGTTTTCTTTTGTTTACTATTAAGGACTCAATTTCATAGCTTAAAAAAAAAAGATTTTTTTTTGTTTATTGTTGTAAAATTTTCATTATGTTTCATTTACTTTGAATTGACTTTTTATGTTTAATTTAACCCCCGAGTTAAATGTATGTTAAAAATCTTCTTAGAAATCCTAATTTTGCACCTTTCAATAGTATTTCATTTATGGAAATGTATATATATTACATAGATTAAAGTGTAGAAACTGAAAAGTGAGGATAAAAAAACTAAACTAAAGTAGAATATCCAGATAGCTTCAATACAAAAAAAAATTGACAATAAAAAAAAATACTTAATTTTCATGAAAAAATATTATTTATTTTTATGTAAAATATATGTTTATTTTTTACATATATATGTTTATTAAAAAGTGTAGAAACGAGAACAGTGAGAATTAAAAGAATAAACAAAAGTAGAATATCCAGATGGCGTAAATGGAATAATTTTTAAGGATAAAAATACTTAATTTTCATGAAAACAATAGTATTTAATTTAATAACAGTGTAAAAGAGTTTGTTTTCTTATACTTTAATCATAATATAAAATCTAAAAAAAATAGAAAAAGAAAAACAGTGTTGTGTTTTAAACAGAACTTACCTGTTTAACTCTGCCCTGCAACCACAAAGATTGAACACAGTAAATATTAAAACAAAGAGCTGAACCCACTCATGGATGATATAAGTATAGTTATGGATGGATATGTGCAGTGTTTCTGACCTCTGTGATTTTGATTCTCTGAAGCTCTTGTTCAGCTGCTGTCAGAGGCGCTGGTGCTGAGCATGAAGTGATGTGTCGCAGATACCCCTGGAGACAAATGTCCTCCTGAAGATCATAATTACATTACATTCTCAATATTTATTTGCATTTTTAGGTCTATTTAGTAATTATTCCAGTAAGAATACAAGTCATATTTCTTATTTTTCTGATATTTAATTTTAGCAAAATCATCCACATGGAAACTGATGTTAGGCACAAGTTTCGTTATTCTAAACAAACAACAACAACCGAGCAATTCTGACTTCTTTTGCTCAGAACTGCAGCTTCATCATCGTTTCACAACTAGTTTATATCCACAATTCCCAGAAAAGGGGGATTGCAAAATACAAGCACTAAATTATACAATTTAAACTGAAAAGTTTAAGAAAATAAAATCTAAATTGTGATGTAAGTTAAATACAAAAACTTCAAAGAAACATCTGAGAACAGCTGAGAAAATGTCAGATGTAAATTCAGAATTGTTAAATATAAATTGGAAATTCTGACAAAACATCAGAAATGTCAGATCAACTCAAAAATCTGAAAAATAAATTCAGATCTGTGAGATCTCAATAAAAAAGACTAAGTGTCATGAGGTTATTTTCTTCTCATAATTGTGACTGTATCTCGCAATTGAGTTATGAACTTACAGCTGTGTTCATATCACAACTGAATATATACCTGTGAACTTATAAATCTTAGAAAAAAATCTGAATTGTGATGTAACCTCACAAACAGTGTTAGGGAAAGTTACTTTGAAAGTAATGCATTACAATCTTGAGTTACTCCCCAAAAAAGTTACTAGTTGCGTTACTTTTTATGGTCAGTAATGCGTTACATTACTTTTGAGTTACTTTTGCAGTACTTTTTATTACCTGGCTGAGGCTTGATCTCTTTCAGAACTTGCCTTTTTCTTTCTTTCTTTTTTAATAGAGGAGCTCTGCAATTAACAACACACTGTATAACCCACACCTACATTTACCTTTAAAAAACACATTAAAAAATTGATAATATTATTTGAGAATTTCCTGACCCCTCAGCTATACATGGTGTATATTCAAATTATTGAAAGTTTAAAGGGCACATATTTGACCCCTTTTTTATATTTAATGTAAGTCTTTTGTGTCAGCAGAATTTGTCTGTAAAGTTTCAGCTCAAAATACCCATCAGATTATTATTTATAGCTGTCTCAAGTCTTAATATTGTAGCTCTAAACGGCTTTTTGCTGTTTTTGGTACTGGGCCTTTAAGGATAGTTCTCCCCGCCCACCGTTCCCGTCAGCATGCCTCAATCTCCACCCTCGGCTGCGTCAGACAGACAGAGGCAACAGGAACAGATGTAAAGGAAGCAAATCTCACTACGTTTGTGAAAAAATACAACAGTAAGAACATTACAAAATACTGTTTGATGTGTTTGTTGAGGAATTGCAACGATGAGTCAAAATGACCATATATAGACTATACCTACACATACAGTATGTCTGTCCAGCTTAAAAAGTAGATTTTTTAAAATAGGTGCCCTTTAAAGCAATCTGTTTGCTACTTTTGTACTATTTGTCTTAAGTAAAATCACTGTCCATTGAGATTATAATCCTCTTTTCTTTTTCTTTGATGCGTTCAAAATTATGAACACATTCTCTCTTTTTAATTCATTAATCTAATTTATTTTTGAAAGCTAATTAATTCAATTAAAAAGTAACTTGCATAACATTTATAAAAATGACTCAGATATTATGACTTGTTTTTTTAAAGTAATCGACACTTACTCGTTATTTAGAAAAGATATTATTACATAACTTGCGTTACTTGTAATGCGTTACCCTCAACACTGCTCACAAATGTTAGAAATAAAGTTGCCATTTTAAAACAAAACATCAGAATCACAAGCTAAAGAATTGTGAGGATAAAAAAGTTAACATCTCACAATTCTATTTTTATGATTTTTTTTAAATAAGCTTCATAAATATCTTGAATTTTCTCAAATATCTTGAATTTTTTTTCTCAGAATTACAAATTTATATCTTGTAACTCTGACTTTTATTAAAGGTTTTTAAATTCAAGCTATAAAGATACTATATATTTTAAAAGGACTCTTAGACAACTCAAAACAATCCTTTCAAAATGCAAAACTCATAAACAGATTTAAACAAATATACATCTTCCTCTGCTAGGTCTGTTGTTGTTGTTGTTTGTTCATTCAGTATTGTACGTGTGTGGGCACAGCATATATTTAGTCCTCTGTGTGATGACCATGACTGGTAATCATTTCCAAGAACATTGCCAACGGCCCCAAGTGTCCAGTTGCTAAATTAAGGAACATGGTGGTCCAGTCTGCACACTTTTTCAACTGTAAATAACACAGCTTCAGGGTCTCTGACCGACAGACGGAGACTAATGACAGGTGGACTGTGTGCATTTAATCTCACGGCTCTTTATTATAACTTCATTCATCATCACACGGATAAAAAATGTATAAACAAACTACATAAAGCCATTTTGTTTATGTAGAGAGTATAGAGAAAACCACTAACTAACATATTCTTCAGTCTTGGTATTTCTTGCTACGCTTGCAATAATTACATTTAAAACAGCTACTTCACAGTATTAAAATAAGACAAAAAAAAATTATGCACTTGGCAGTTTTGAGATTTTGTGATTTGTTTTTTGTTTAATGAAAGAAAACAACCAAAATATACTTTGAAGAGCACTCCTTTTGTAGCAGATTTCAATTATAATTCATATTTTAAAGCCTATTTTCTCTAAATGAGTTTTTTTCTCCTGCACTAAGCCAAAAATATCCACTTCACTAGAGCTTACAATGACACAGTTTTGTCCAAAATTACATTCTAAAGGTTTTTTTTTTCTCTGAACGACTTGTTTATACATAATTTGTCTTATTTTTCAGATTTTTATTTCAATATTTTTTGAATAGTGGTGTGATAAATACACAGATCCACCATTTTGAAACAGGTTCTCTAATGTTGTTTTCTGTTCTAAAAATCTATGCAAATTAGTGAATTCATTCATTCATTCATTCATTCATTTTCTTTTCGGCTTAGTCCCTCTTTTTAATCTGGGGTCGCCACAGTGGAATGAACCACCAACTTATCCAGCATGCGTTTTTTTCTGCAGCGGATGCCCTTCCAGCTGCAACCCATCACTGGGAAATATCCATACACACTCATGTCTTTGAACTTGTGGGGAAACCGTAGCACCCATAGGACATCCACGCCAACACAGAAATGCCAACTGACACCAAGGCTCGAAACAGCGACCTTCTTGCTGTGAGGCGAATGTGCTCCCCACTGAATCAACGTGGGGCCCCAAATTAGTGAAATTTTCATTTAAATGTCTCATTTGCATATTTAAATGTAATTCACTCATTCATTGTCCTTCGGCTTAATTTCTATTTCACAGGTCGCCACAGCAGAATGAATCGTCAACAATTCCAGAATTTGCTTTATGCAGCGGATGCCCTTCCAGGCACAACCCAGTACTGAGAAACAGTATATGATCTCACATTCACATTCATACACTACGGCCAATTTAGCTCATTCAATTCACCTATGGCACATGTCTTTGGACTGTGGGGGTAACCGGAGCACCCGGAGGAAACCGGCCGGGACTCGAACCAGCAACCTTCTTTCTGTGAGGCAACAGTGCTAACTACTTAGCCACCCTGCTGCCATCATATTTATGTAACATTTTTAAAAACTCATCATACAAAAAAAGTTGCTATTCTTAATGTAACCAATCAACTGTTCTCTTTTACCCTATTCACCTATAGTGTCTTGCATTAAATAGGAAAATAAAAGAATTGATGCAAACTTTTATCATATGTAAGACTCATTCTGTTACTGTTTGAACTGTCACCTCACAGCAAGAAGGTCACTAGTTTGAGTCCCAGCTGGGCCAGTTGGCATTTCTGCGTGGAGTTTGCATGTTCTACACATGTTTGTATGGGTTTCCCCCGGGTGCTCCGGTTTCCCTCACAGTCCAAAGACATGTGGTATAGGTGAATTGGGTAAACAAAATTGGCTGTAGTGTGTGTGTGTGTGTGTGTGTGTGAATGTGAAAGGGTATGGATGATAAATAAGAGACTAAGCCAAAAGAAAATGAATGAATGAATGAAACCCGTTCTGCTTACCTCAACTGTGCCGAACATCTCATCTTTGACGTGTCCACCGCCAAACTCTTTCTTCACTGTGGCACGAGTGGCAGCATACAGCATCTTTTGTCGGACCTGTAGCGAAAGGTAGATGATCAGTTTAATAAATAAACCATCTAAAGTGTGGTAATATGTGCTGTATCACAATTCCATTTTTACATTTTCAAACAAAATGGTAGCGAGAATTGCAAGAATGTTCAAAAACAATGGTCACAAAATTTACAGCAAATTTTGCAAACAAAATAGCAAGTAACTGAAGTAATTAAATTAATAAAGTAAAATCTATTTCCCAGTACTGAGTTGCAGCTTAAAGATAAAGCATATGCCAGAGTAGTTGGCGGTTCATTCCACGGTGGCAACCCCTGATAAATCGGGGACTAAGCCAAAGGAAAATGAATGAATGAATGATTTTTTTTTCCCCATTCCAATACACTGACTGTGAATGCTAAATTCCCTGTTTCATTGGATTGATTATACGAGCTGGATTCACTGGTCAGATACACTAGAAATGTATCACACTGAGGACATCTGCTGGTTATGAGGAGTTAATGCAAAAAATGCAAAAACTAAAAATAAACAGAACTTTATGGTTTGTTGGTGTGGACACAAATATATGCTGTTCCAAAGTTGAATGAGGTTTGGAATGAAATAAAGGTGAGTAATAAATAAAAAAATGTTCATTTTGGGGACAACTAACAACTTAAGAGTGTCTTTTCTGAGGTGGCTTCACACATGTGATATTGATTTCATTTATTAGAAGTTAATAATAAGTTAGATTTTTATAATTATATAGTGGACATCCATAACCTGGTGGCCAGAGAATTGCACTTCAAGAGCACAAATTCTCAAATGGGTAACTTTCTTTCTTTTCTTTTTTTTTTCAGAAGAAGGACATTTGTTCAGTTAGCTTTTTTAATCAGCTGTCTTGAATGAATCGTGTGATTGCAGCCACCTACGGGTGCTTTTAGTGTAATATTTACTTGTTCATGACAGGCCTAAAGAAGCCAAGAACCATAACACACGTGAGAAAATGATCATTTATTTGCATTTATTATCATCGTAACAAAACAACTACATATTAAGACACTGCACACCCCAATTTACAATATTTACAGATTCCATTTTTTATGGTGCAGGGAAAGCAAGCAATAAATTGGTCTCATGTCTCTAAATATGTTTTTGGACCATCTAGAAATGTTATTAATAATAATATATGTTTATATCATTAATATTAGTCTCAGTAAGATACAATCTAGTTTTACTAATTCTGTTTTTTTTTTCAGTTTGACCAGTTTTGTTTATATCTATATAGTTTTTATTATTTATGCTTGTAGTTGTTTGAGTACATCAAGTTACACTAAAAAACAAGCAATATTTCTACGACAACAAAAATAAAATGAAATAAGTTGCCATTTTCTTTTGTGTATTTTATTGTATGTCACTTAATATTTGAATTCTATTTAGCAATAACAACCTGGGTTATATAAGGATTCAAAAATGAATGCATTGTTCCTTCTATCCTGAGCTCCAGCTTAGCATCATTGATGACCGTATGTTCAAACCTACAGGCGACTGATCAGGAGACCAGGAGATGAAGAGCCACTCATAGCCTTGTGCGTTTTTGGAATCCAGCCGGTATAAGATATAACAGGGCTCGAGCGGATCCAGCAGGGGGAGCAGGACAGGGTCGTAGTCTTTGTCCCAGCTGTGACGGGGCTCTCTGTACGCCCCCAGCACCAGCTGCTCTGAAACACACATGAAAAACATTCTCATCACAAACCAACATCACACACACAGCCAGCTGAGTCACTTTAGATTGCATCATGCAGATCAATTTAAATGTGTTTACAAGGCCGGTCTTGGCTAACGACCTGCTGCTGATAACAAATAAGTGAAATATTATCCATTATCTGCATCCTGCTATAAAAAGAGCATGACACACCTTGTGCCCAATTTAGCATATGCTGCTTAGTTCACCTAGAGACACAGACACAATAATACACAGACATCCTCATCTTCTGTTATTTAGGTATTAGACAATACAATACAATTCATAGCAAAATGCATTTTTATTGATAATGAATTTCTGAATCACATTTAGTTTAAGTTTAATGAATCAAATTTAGAGCATCTTGAAATATACATACACTTGTTTTGATCAATTTGATTACTGTAATACTGATACATGCAGATATATTTATTTAAAAAATAAAATAATATTAAACCCGTTTTACCTGTATACCTCAAACATAACCTGTTGTTAAAAAATTATAAAAAACAAAATATAAATGTTATCATTTTATACATTTTCTTAATACTAATAATTTTCTAGGATTTTGTTTCTAAGATTTTTATGTTTCTTGTTAAGACCTTGGGGCTTTGTACTGTTCATGCTGCAGTATATTGTAATGTATTTCATTATTTAATTATTATTTTTGTTCAACTTTTATTTTATATTTTTACATTCACACTATATTAAATTCTCTGTTACATTCAAACCTGAAAAATAATAATATAATATAATATAATATAATATAATATAATATAATATAATAT
>CAIGQQ010033975.1:729202-780103 GCA_903798035.1 Danio albolineatus | reverse complement strand
ATACTATTACTGTCTGCACAAAATCCATAGTAACAGTAACAGGCCTGGAGCGTACATATGAATAAAATACTGTACATTACGCATGAAAAATACAGCAAAAGCAAATTAAATTCATTAAAATGTGCTGCATATACCGTAGTAAGAAAAATACCAAGGTGACAAAAACAAAGCAACAAACAGTCATTTATGCAGTTTTGCTTTTTAAATTTGTAGACTTAAAATAAAATAAAATAAAATAAAATAAAATAAAATAAAATAAAATAAAATAAAATAAAATATAAAATAAAATAAAATAAAATAAAATAAAATAAAATTTTAATTTAATTTAATTTAATTTAATTTAATTTAATTTAATTTAATTTAATTTAATTTAATTTAATTTAAACTAAATTAAATTAAATTAATCAGCACACCAACACTCATTAATGATCCATTGGAATTCAATAACACTTCGATAATTTCCTGATTCTCTCAAATGAATTTATTCATGAGCAGGTTCAACATAATAACTCATGCCCACTTGAAAAGATCATGATTCATGTGTGACTGATGTAAGCACGAAAGGTTGTAGACACCACACCTGATCCTGCTTGTTCTTCATGGCCTCGCTGTATTGTCTCAGTTTACAGTTAATTTCACTCTGATCAAATCACACTTAAGCTCTGCAAGACCTGTACCGAAGCAAGCCTCTTCATCATTTCTTTTTTCTGCGAGCAGTGGTTGCTGGTCACGTCCTGGACTCGCAGGCATCAACACTCAGATTAACAGCTCTGCTTCTCTGTGAGCGTCTCTTAGCACATCAATAATCTACTTAGCAGTACATCTGTCCACTTCCCAGCCTGCTGTCCTCAGCGCTTCTCTGAAAACAGACTTAAAAGTGCTAATCTGACGCTTACTGCTGATTTTGCTTGAGTACACACATTTTTATGTGTATAGAAGTATTTTGGAATTTCATATTTAAATAGTTTGGAAGAGATCAAGTAATTGACTAGGATTTAAAAAAAAAGAAACTATGAAAATGATCACATTTAACCCCAAAATCAAAAACAAACATTAATAGAAATGAAAGGACAAACATTAGAAAAAAATAACGAATATTTTAATTATTTTATATTATTATTACTATTGTTTTAGTTCAAATATTTATTTATTTATTTTCAGTTAATGTTTGATTTACATTTGCAGTCAATAATTTGCAGTAAATAGTAAATAATCAATAATTCAATACTGTATTAACATGCGCTAAAAACAATGCATTTTACAACATTTTAAAACTTTTGTTGATATAACAATGGATGGTTTATGCTTATGTCAGTTCACTAACAAGTGTTATACAGTATACCGTTAAGAAATTCTGCAATTAAAGGAATAGCTCACCCCAAAATGAAAATTACTCTCCCTCATGTGGTTTTTAAACCTTTATGATTATTTTTCTTTTGTTGAACACAAAAGAAGATTTTTTAAAGAATGCTCACACATCAACTTCCATATTAGAAAAAAATTATAATATGGAAGTCACTGGATACCAGCAACCAGCATTCTTTAAAATAGCTTCTTTTGTGTTCAACATAAGAAAGAAACTCAAACAGGTTTTAAACAAGTGAGGCATGAATAAATAATGAGAGAATTAAAATTTTTCTCCTTTAACACTAACTTTGATAAAAGTTGGAATACTGTTACTTTATATTAATTATTATTTTTAACTAAAGCTGATTCAAAGTTCTTTCACTCAAACGAAATTCCTGCTTTAACTGGCGCAATCGTGATCATGTACTGTGGATTAAATCATCTAAATGCTGTGCAGCGTGACTGGAAGATTTTGCACCTAGCTGAAATAAACCTTTAATGAGCACACTGTCAAAAACAGCCAGAGCGACATCCACCACACATCATCCACCCACATCCACCAGTCAATCACCAATCAGCAGTGGCCTTGCAGGGGGATTTCCTGATGCTTTTCTGCTGCAGCGGCTGCTATTCTGAGCTTCAACACATTCCAGCTTTCAACACAGACACATACTTTCCATCAGCCTTTCCCTCACCCCTAAACAACACACGCATATGTGCCAATTTCAAGACAAACATATGTCACAAATACACCCATTCCAGAGAATATCACAGATAAACGCAGTCTGGCTGAATAATATATATTCTGCACCATCTGCTCACTTTTACACTCACTATGAACACAGACTAGCACTTGATCATGTGGTTTGCATGACCCACCAATGAGGGTTGGTATACCCATATGACTCGTCCACCAAAAACTGCATTGACCTGTTTTATCCTTCCTGAAATATCATCTCTGTGAGACTTGAAGGCACCCTGTGAACCCCAAACAACCCGATCTATTCAGATCCAGACATCTTCATGCGGTCTAGGCGTCAAACCGACAGTCGGAGAGCATTTAGCAAAATGTGGCTACAATAGACTGTGGATACTAGAACTGTCCAATATGGTCGTACAGTCTAGCTAGATTATTAGCAACCATCGTTCATGCTTGACAAAAACTTCAAGAATAAACGTGTAAACTCAAAGGTAAAATAAATTAAAAATGATTGTACATAAGAAAGCTTGTGCTTCAGATTAACTTCAGACATGCTCAGTTAGCAGAGGGTGTGGATTAAAGTTAATGTTGCAGTAAATAAAGTTTGGTTTCCTACACAGGCTTGTATTTTCGCTTCAGCTTCAGTGTATCATCAGGATTCATTTTGTTTGGCTTGTATGTTTTTACTCTCAACGCGTCAGGAATCATTTACTTGCTTTTTAAAAATGACCAAGACGAACCTTAATACCTTTAAGTCCTGTGAAGTGCTTTGAAATGTGCATTTTTTATTTGATGGTTTACGTAATTTCAACTGAACAATGTAGGGAGAGTGGAACAGAGTAGCTCCTACCATTTTTTAAAACAGCCAATAGCGTTTAGTTTTTCTCACCCCTCTGCCATTGAGAGTGGCTGAGCTCAAGTGCATCAACTGAAAAGCAAATGAGAAGCTTCTTCAAGGGGGCGGGACATGTGAGATACTAGAGAGCATTTGATTGGTCGAGATTTGATGAGAAACTGAAGTTTTAGGTGATGTGAAGAACAAAAAGGCATCCATATCGTCATTTCATATCGTCGTTTCATATCGTCATTGTTTTGTAGCACACTAGCATAGATTTCCTTAAAAAGAACATACTTATACTAACATCTTAAAAATTTTATTTTATTTTACTGGCCCTTAACAGCAAACTTTCATTACAAGGTGAACTATAGCCTTAGGGTCAATATTCACGCCTTATGAGTGCTTTTTAATAACATTTCTTACCTTAACAAAAACGTACCTTATTATAATTAAAAACGGTTTGATTAAACAGTTAATTAAACTAAATGTAAAAATAGATGTTTTTAATGTAGTGCTATTTTTTTGGTTCCCCAAACAACCTTTCAGTAACAAGTTTTTAAAGGACAGTTTTTCCATCGTTTAAAGAATTTTTTAATAATTAAAGAACAATTTTGCAAAAAAAATAAATATATAAAAAAATTGATCAATTTGATAATTAAATGTTCTATATATGTGTTAATGTTTCTTCATGAAACCATTAATGCTATAAAGAAGCATTTTTTTTAAAAATGTAAGACACATTATTTTTACCATTTCAGGTAACACTTTACAAAAGAGTTTCATTATTTAATGAATTTACTAATGAACTAATAATAAACAGTACCAGAACAGCATTTATTAATAATAGTTAAACATTTACAAATGTATTAATAAAATTCAAATCCGTGCTTGTCAACTTTAGATAATGTTCTATGAGTTAACTAACAATGAACCACCTTAATTTAATCAAATATTGTTTGAAAAAATAAAAACACCCATAATAAGTTTTGTTAATTTTTTGTTATATACATTAACTAACATTAACTAATACAACCTAATTATAAAGTGTTATAAACTTTAATAACCTCATAAACTTTAATCCTCGTGAACTTTAATTAATAATCAATAACTAAAACTATGCATGGAAAAAAAACTCTATGCATAGAAATCATTACAGGATAGAACTGCAATATTATGACAAAAAAAAAGCATAATACGTTTTTTTATTGTCGATTAACAGAATACATATTGATGAAGCTATGAAAACAATCTTATATTATTTCAGCTCTTGATGTTTATGATGGGACACTTTCCCACAGCGAACAACTCACTCAACGAATCTTGCAAAATTATGTTAATCAACTAATCTAACACCTCTGATTGGCTACTGTGTTAATGATCTCGACAAAAAAAAAAGTGTGTGATTGGTTATAATTCTCAGCACTACATGAAAAATAAAAAAATCTAATGCAACCTGCATGTCTGTATATAACGCGACGTAGTAATCTGCATAAGTAATGTGAGTCATAATAGATCAATTCTATTCTAAAGAAGTTATTGAATTTGTAGGCCTCACCCTGCTACACAGCCATTTAAACATTTGTGGTCAGTGTTTTAAAACAACATAAAGGTCTTTACAATAATTTTCGATGAATGTAATCCATCCTTGCTGGATAAAAGTAATATTAACACTACAGTCAAAGACATTTCATTGTGTTTCATTCATGAGAGTACATGCGCACATCTTGAAGTCGGGTTAGGTAATGGCAGAGTGACTTCACTCAAATTTGATAGTGTTTTGCCCTTTCCTTCCCTGCAACTGGATCCTGTCACCTGATAGTGAGCTAACATTTCAACAGTACCTGACACTCGAGCTTGTTTGCAAACGCACGCTTGTGCTCATGCGCGTTTATTGCAACAGAGAACAGTTCATCATTACTTTGACCTCTGCACGGTTAATCCCTGAAGAACCATCCCGTTTCCACATCAGATGGTGTTATAAGATCTACAGCATCATGCAAATCAGGAATCAAAATACATTGTGAAATGTGTTTGTTCCTGTTTCCTCATGTCAGCTGATGTCTGGACAGTAAAACAACAACAAATCAAAATCACACCTAAAAATAAACTATCAAAACACAATCGATTCTCATATATTAAATGATAATATTAAAGAAAAAAGGGGGGGAATCTGATAAAATTGCAGTTAATGTAACCTCTTGATAACAAAGTCAATGGATAATAAGGCACTGTTCGTATATTAGCAGATTGAGGTTATACTTTTTAAAAAGTAGGAAAAGACATTTTAGTTTGTTGAACTGCTTGAAAGCTCAGACACAGCAGAAAAGCGTTCTTTGGATTTTTAAAATGTTCATTACAACAAAATATCCAGTCTTTAAGAGGTTTTGACATTTTTAAGAGCCTTTTTGTTTTTGTTAAGTGTCTTTCTAACTTTACAGCTTAGTAATCAATCAGGTACACTTTTATTGACTCTTTCAAGGAGAAAATACTTTTAAAAACTTGTACCAATATACACAATCAATTTTTTTTTACACCAGGTATAATGCCATATCCTGTTTTGGGGCATATCTGTATTATTTGTTTTAAGTCACAGTTTGCTTGTGTCATATATATATAATATTATAAAATATTATGTGAGCGAAAGAATTAAGATACATGATTGCTCAGTTCTGAAGATCATTATTTGAGTATTCTTTCATTAACATAAAAGTACATGCAGTGCTCAGCATAACTGAGTACACCTCTTTTTGAAAATGAATATTTTTATCCATTTATCAGTGAACAGGCAATGTATTTTGGTGCATTTAAACAAAACAGATTTATTAAACAGATATATTTAATAAAATAATATTTTAGTCACCAAACATCTTTAGAAAAAGAAAGATAATACAATTTAATTCAAGCAAAATATTGAAAAAAATATTACAACCTACAAAATTCCAACAAAAGTTTTCAATTTTGTTGCTTCTCTTGATTTTTCCTCTTTTTTAAATTTGTATTTAACATTTTTCTACAACATATACATTTGGGTGTACTAGTTTTTGGACTATTATCTTCAGTTATTTTGTTAGATAAGCTCCAGATTTGGCTTCAGTACTGACTAATCTAATGTATATGCACAAATATATTATTGTATAGCTTCCTATTAAAAATATGAATTTCAAAGATAGATTTGTGAGGGGTGTACTTATACATGCTGAGCACTGTAAGTAAGTCAAACTTGTTCATGGAACCCGAATAGCACTAAGATCTATTGTTACACCCTCATGTATCATGGCTAACAGTGGTAATACTATTTAAAACCTTTAGTTTAAATATTTTCTAGGCTTCATTAGGATTAAGATGGTAGTGTTTCAATCATCAAACAGGTAGGAATTAGATCAAAGGTGTTTCATTTCAGTCTCAAAGTGGGGCAGAAATGACATCAGAATCCAGAAGGATAAATTGCCAATTAGTTTCTCATGATTACCTATGGGTGTTTGATAATGGGGGATTTCAGTGAAAAAGGTCTGTGGTGAACATAAATCAATTAGGGAATAATAATAATAATAATTAAACTTTTGTTCAAAAAACTTTTGACTCTCAATCCAAAGCTTCTTATTTAGTTACTTACAGTAATAGAAAATACACATAACAGCATCAGAATTCACATTTTCCAGAGTAATGTTAATGAATGATGCAGGGAACAAAGTTAAAGAATGGAGAAGCCATGTTTAATGCAGATGACATTTAACTTATCAACTGAAACATCACCAAAGAATATCTTGAAAGAACCTGTGATGAGTTACTCTTCCACAGAAACACTATATTTGGTGTATTGATAAATAAATCCACTAATATTGGAGATTATAAACATGCTATTATAATACCGCACATACTTTGTGATTAAATTAATTGGGAAATATTATTAGAATTAACAATAATATTTTATAGTATTAAGATGGTCTTGAGTTGATCTACAATCAAGTTCATTCCGATTTGGGATTATTGGTCAACAAATACACTATTGGCAGATTTTTATAATGTTGGTGGCTTCATTATTTTGACTTTGAACCCCTCAGACCCCTGCTAACTCACCGTCTCTGATCAACACCTGGATGAGGCGGCCGGTCCCATTTCGTGCCCGGGCCAGAAACTCCCTCAGCTCCTCTGTAACCACCAGAACCAGAAACATGGCGGGTCAGTGTGGTGCCTTCCCACCCGCCAAGAAAGCTTCAGAAGTTGGATGAAGCTGGATGCTCAGGTCGGGTGACCTGGAAGATCTTCTCTGTACAAACTCTCTTCAGGCAATGGTCAGTGCGTTAACCTATCACAAACACAGCGGTATGAAAGCAGCAGAATGAAGTAAGAGTCTGGTGTTTGACAGACTGTGAGCTATCCAAGCGAGAGGGCATGTGAGAGCAGCAGATGTGTGAGAGAAGGCTCCTGTAACTGGGACAGGATCGTGTGTGCCTGCAGAAGGAACCTGATCTCTCTTGCCCCAAATTTAGCAGGCACACTGTCTGGCCTCGGGTAACAGCCGGACCATCCCCCAGCGTGGCCACAGTTCTTTAAATCTATTGATTCGAATTCAAAAACATTGTATTTTCAATAAATTCCTCAAAACCACAACTAGAAAACCTAACACTACCCTCTGCTGGGCAGGTAATGAACTGTATAACGAATTAAAATGTATGACGACAATTGTCATCATTCGTTCATTCAGTTTTCTTTAGCTTAGTGTCTGATTATCAGGAGTCGCCACAGCGGAATGAACCACCTATTTGTCATCATCTTCCCCCTTTAAGACAATTTAATAAACTCCTTGAGAAAATTTGTTTCTGTTATTACTATTATTAACAAACGTTTTACGTTCTTTCTAAATTGTAAACAGATTTTGTCTTCATTATAGGCTACCTGCTAAGCTAAATTGTCCGTAGTGTATGTGTGTGAATGAGAGTGTATAGATGTTTCCCAGTGATAGGTTGGAGCTAGAAGGGCATCCGCTGCGTAAAACATATGCTGGATAAGTTGGTGGATCACTCGCTGTGGCTACCCTTCATTATTAAAGGAACTAAACTAAAAAGAAAATAAATAAATAGGCTACCTGCTTTTAACCACTTGGCAAATAAATATTTTATTATTCTATTATTTTATTATTAATTTTTATTATCAATTTAACCCTTTTCTCTCTGCTGTATTTATTTCATAACATGAATTTTGAGTGTTTTAAAAGTACAATTATGCTTTTCGGGGCAACACGGTGGCGCAGTGGGTAATGCTGTCACCTCACAGCAAGACGGTCACTGGTTCGCGCCCTGGCTGGGCCAGTTGGCAATTCTGTGTGGAGTTTGCATGTTCATGTGGGTTTCCTCCAGGTGCTTTGGTTCCAAATACATGCGCTATAGGTTAATTGAACAAGCTACATTGACCGTAGTTTATGTGTATGAATGCAAGAGTGTATAGGTGTTTCCCAGTGCTAAGTTGAGGCTGAAGGGCATTCGCTGCGTAAAACACATGCTGGATAAGAAAGAAAATGAATGAATGAACTGAATTTTTTTCCAGAAGAAATATAATAAAAAATAGCCTAGACACGCCCAGACATCCCGTTGAAGGTTGAAAGTTAAGGACTATTTTAACCCATGGTAACAAAACCTACTGAATAATTTGCATTTTTTCAGAGACCATTCATATCAATATTAAAATTATGCCATAAACGCAGTGTGGAACAACGAACCTTGAGCGACCGGCAGTCAATCGTTTGCCTTGTATTTCGACATGATTGGAACAGTATTATCTTGAATAGCATGCGTTTTCGTCGCATATTTCACCTTTTGACGTACAATAATAACAATGCGACAGCATACCTCAACATTCTGAATGAAGGACAGCTTCGTTCTGGCCTTCACAGCTGGAAAGCTCCTTTCAGGATAAGCTATAAACAGTAAAGTCTGCAAAATATATAATGAGGCACAACACTACAGCAACATGTAAACAGGTGTGCTGCGCTTGTCCAATCAGTGACTCCGAAAAAAAAAAACAAATATGCAAATAAGAACGTAAACCCATAGTAATCACAGAGCAGTGGTTCTTTGGGTCAAACTTTTTGGGTCAAAAGTAAAAAAAGGTTGAGTGGATTTTTTTTTACAGTAAAACAACAAACACTTTTTGAGGAAAAAAGGCAAAAATAACTCCCATGAAAGTCACTGTAATTTTCACCACATCTCAACAAGAGTATCACGTTTAATGTTGTTTATGGAATAAAATGGCTAAAACATCATTTAATCTATTTCTTGGCTACACACAATTTGCTAATATAATTATCATTATTTAATATTTCACATTACAGCTTGATTGAAAATAAAAAAAATATACTGCTTCTTAAATGTGATTGACTTTAATATGTACTTCTAGAAATAAATCTGATGGGGTAAAAAATAAAATGGCTTCTTTTTCTTTGTGTATATTTTCAGCTAAAATTAAAAGAAATCTTAAAATTAAATGATGATAAAATCATGTTGAATGTCTGGGAAAGTGACAAGTTTTGTACAGAAGTTTCCAAGAAATGATTATATTAACTTCCATATAAGAAATGTAAAGGTGTAATGCGTGAATAAAAACACCTATTTGGATACAAAATACCAAAATTACAGAAAACATACCGCTACATCTGATATCAATAAAACGTGATGTATCCTTAGGTGCAAAGTAACTTGAACAAAACAAGATGAAGCTTTATTGAATATGGGTTATAAAATTTGTTTTATAAGCAATTTACAAGAATGCTGATTTTACAAAAGAAATGCAACAAAACAGGTGAACGAATGGTATAAAAGCAGTTGCCCTCAGACACAATTTGACTGGACTACACACAACAGCTAGAAGCATTACATGTCTGAAAGGCCTCAAAACCAAACCTTTGGAAAGTTGTACAGACATGTTTATTTTAAAAGAAAGTTCCATTGACATTTTTTTAGACCGCACAAGATACTAAATCTACAGGTGCTGAGTTCTGGTAAAGTTTGGAGAGCTAAGATCAATTCGCATGATGTTTTACATCACCTCAGGTTCATTGAGCACTGCTACAACCTCAAACAAAACAGAATGTGTGAACAGATCACTTTACAATGTTTTACAAAAACGTTTTAATGATACAAATATAAAATGAACAAAAAAATACAACTCGGCATCAAGCCCAGTCTATTTACAGTCCAAAAGTCCCACGGTGAACATCTCCATGTGTGCCAAGACGAGGATGAATGACGCCACCTGCTGGAAGAACATCACAGGCCGACTGGTGACAGCTGCCCATCAATCATCAATGGTGGGTAACCAGAACGCCTGCGCAGGGGACAATTCAGAATGTTTGTAATAGAGTGTAATTATATATATATATATATATATATATATATATATATATATATATATATATAAAATGGCTGCCAATTACTGACTATTGCAGTATTTACACAGACATAAGAGACCCGCAGAAGATTTCAAAGTCAATTTGACAACCCGTGTCCTTTTTTGCATCACATTTTGCCCATTTTATTTCTCCAAGGATTATCATAAAAAAATTAGCAAATTACCCTACTGACGAAAAATATTTCATACTAAAAAAGACTGTTTTAAACAGTTGTTTTATGTTAATCTCTTGAGTTCTTAAAGTCTGCATCACAATTCACAAAAATAAACATTAATATTACTTTAAATTAGGCTAATATTCTTTTTTATTTACACAAACAAAAAAACATATGCTTAAATATATGTTTTGTGGTTTAATATTCATAGACTACAGTCCATAGCAATTTCATTCATTCAAATTCTGTGAAACTTTTATTGTAAATTATACTTTGATTAGATTAGGCCATTTGACGTTTTATTATTTACAGAACGCATAGAGTCCTAACCGGATGCACAAAGTAAACAAATGCCACTAAGGTGAACAGGAATACTAAGGTATTGACTGATGGCTGAAGGTCACGATGCTATTTCAGACTGACAGCTTAACCATAAAATAACTATTCGTTTTGTGTTTCGTCTTATGTAGGTGCGTGAAAGAGTCAAGAGTCTACAGAATGACTGCCTAGCCACATGCGTCATTCATTCACGAAGGTCTTTAAACGTTTACAACAACAATGCATCAATATCCTTAATGATCTGTCAGAAAAACATATAGGAAATCAGAAGGACATGTATATTAAACCAATCACATGACGACTGATGATCTGTTAAATTGTTTCCAGAAAAGTGTGGTTCATAGACGGTGCTTGGCATGACGTCTGAGGTTGAGACGAAGTCATAACTACCTCCAAGTTTTACCCAAAACTATTTCTAAAATTGTGACAAAGTGCACATATTCCATCCACGCCCAAGTTATGACAAACATCAGATTTGCGTCTACCTTCAAATAAGTCTTACCATGTTAGAACAGGCACTGGCAAAGGTCATGAATTTGGGGTTAAACTGTAGACAAGTAACAGGACCAGTGTGTTTTCCATCCAGAAGCGCTACTTTCATCCCACTCTCAGCATTCCACACGTGGATCTTCCCATCCTCTGATCCTGCAAATGTTGAGGAGAAACAATCAATCACTGTAAACTCATCTTAAGTCCTTTTGTAGTCCATTGAGAAGCTTAAGTTAGGACTTACCGATCATAATGAACTGAGAGTCTGGTGTGAAAGAAGCCTCCAAAATGACACCTTTACTGTTGTTATAACCCTGCAGTGAGAAAGAGAAGCAATCTTAAAAATGCCCTATTATGCTTTTTTCTGGTATCATCTAGGGTGAATGAAAAGAGAGGCGTCAATTAACTAGTGTTGCCATGACAGAACAGTAGCAATATAGCAAGCAGCATAAAAGTATATACTACATAGAAATGTCCCATCTGTGCGTTTTTTGATTGGTCTTATGGCCCATTTAAACGCTTTTATGTTCGTTTCCACTGTTTGGTACCAAAAAGCAAAACGTACCATACCACTTTTAGTGTAGCCATTACAAAGGGTACCTAGCACAACAAAAGGGTACCAAAAGGTGAAGCTAGACGGGCAGGTTTACAAACGTCAATAGCGCGTGCACAAGCCAGGAGAATGAAAACATGGGAAGCGCCATTTTTAAATACACAGCAGAGACATTACATTATAATACTGTATACATACAGTATAATAATGAGCTAACCATTTCATCGTCATGACAAACAGCCACAAAGCCTAGAAAAACAGAATCTGCCATGTTTTGTTGTTTACGAGGCCATCTAATCGCAGGTGGTTTCACTTTCTCCGGAGAGCTCACGTGCACTCGCCTCACATCTATATTAAAAATAACGAATTCTTGATCTGATGATAATAATGTGCGTGTGATTATTGAAGTGCTTTTGACATCCGATCCTTTTAGAAATAGACAAGAGTGAATCCCAAAAAACAAAAGGAGCAAATGATTCTTTCAGCAACCTGAAACATGAACAAACTGCCATGTTTAACTATGATCATCAGCTTTTGGACTATTACGAACTCGGAATGATGGAATTACATCTTAACAAAAGGTTAAATGTGCTGTTAAAGATTAAATATAGAGATGAGATTTTTGCACTGTAGACTATGTTGCATGTTGCTTTGTAAATTGGCAACATATCGGAGACTGTACGGGTCTGTATGAGTTCATATATGTTGCATTTATTAATATACAGTACAGCACAGTTACAGTAGACTATTTCGCACTTGTAATTTCATTGATCTGCAGTTAAAATCAAATCATGTTCATAGAAAGGTTATGCATAGAAGTTTAACCAGAAAGGTTAAGTATTTATGTGTATAAAGCATCTCTTTTGTGTTATGTGCTTCTCATATGATATGTGAACGACCCGTACAGCTTTTAGTGGTGTATCGGATCACAAATCTCCAGTTCGGATCACACCACGATTTTTGAGTCACAGATCGGACCTTTTTTTAGATTAGCAGAAAAGGGAGGAGACAAATGTAATTTGCTTTCTATTTATACAAAAAAAAGCAAAAACCATTTGTTTTAACAAAGGAAAATATTTAATACTAAAAATGATCTTTGCTGCTGTTGCCCATAATGCTAAATATAGAAATCTAACATCTTGTACAACAGATTATATTCATGTTCAAATAATTATTCAACAATTCACACACAAAACTTTGTTTATAAGTGGAACATTTTTGAAAACCTATTCAGTGGCATCATTTTGATGGTTGTTTGTCACCACCCATTGGTTACATAATTTTGACTGACGCGGTAGGTGATCTCTAACATTATAAATGTTGGACTAACCTACAAGTTCAAAAGAGTTTTTAATCCACAGGTCACGTACGTTCCGAACTGTGGGATGTGATCCGTACGGATCAACATTGATCCATTACACCCTCAACTGCTTTACTTTGACATTTCCTCAAGTGAGAATGACATTGACTGCAACTTTCTGTCGTACACTACGCCTACCAAAAGGGTACCATTGGTTCTTGTGCTTTAGTCCACACAGCAACTTGAAAAGAATGGGTTTCATAGCTCATCACTTTCTGCATCTTGCGTGAAAGCCACTTCACACTGCACGTGGACTACAGCTGGAGGAGGAGTGATACAAGACATAGCTTTTTCCTGCTCATATTTTCAGGCAGTTTTTTCCTTCGGCTAAAATACTTTCACTAGCCAGAGCTATTATTAAAAAAAAATCAGCCAACAGGGTTTTGTTTAAAGGGGAGGAGCTACTCCAGGGTTAAAGCAAGCCAAATTTAAGACTTTTAAGGCCCCTTTAAGGCCATTATGAATTAAATTTTATTATATAGGGCTAAACATTAAGGATTTTTCTTAACCACATATCTTAATGTGTCTAGTTGTATACACTTTTCAACATGATTCTTTGACAAGTTATTTTAATGACAACAAAATTACAAAAATATATATTTGTTTGCTTTTAGTCCAAATTTGAGTTTCTGTTGTAAAACCTTATGTTTCATGCCTATTTATAAATATAATAAATTAAATGGAGACGGATTGTTGGTGATTTGATAGGTGTCCGATTTAAAATTATTTAAGACCTACAACACAATATTTATGAAAATTTTGGTCTTTTTAAGGCCTAAAATTTTGTTTTTGAAATTTAAGACATTTTATAACACCGCGGACACCCCGTACTGTCCGACCCCCTCTCCATGTTTCAGCTGAGATAATGTAAAACACTGAATAAAAATGCAAAGCACTTCACGGGACCTTTTAAGTGTATAATAAATTAAGTTGTTATGCCCCAAACTTTTTAATTGTCTTCATTGGATTTCTGTGAAAAATATCTAATTCGATTTTCCAAAACTGTAGTTGTAGCTGAGGTCTAAAAGCGTTCTGTGCTGCAAAAACAAACACACACTGCATGCACTGAAAGAGAATAATACTTTTGAACTTGAGATGGATGCAAACTTAACGTACAAGACCTCCATAATAAATGATGAAATAATAAATGAAAAACTAACATGAGTGCTTTTACAAAAATGAATTTCTTACCCCAAAGGAGTGGAGAACGGCTCCTTTGAAAGCATCCAGCACTCTGAGCGTTCCTCCATTGGTGGAGACAAGAATGAGCTTTCCATCATTGCTGAACTTAAGACCCGTCCACTCACACGTCCGCTCATATTGCAGTTTAAATGTGGCAAATGGGCCCTGAGACAAGACATTTAAATATTTTTTACCTTTGAAACATTCAATATAACAGTACAGCTCTTTGGATGCAAATTTTCTTATGTACCTTATCAAAAGAGCGCAAATCGTAAAGTTTGACCATCTCAGAATTCACTCCGGCAGCAAAAATCAACCCCTCAGGATCAAATGAGCACACAGGTTTCCCTTGCAGGTGCATGAGGCCCTGTGAACACAACCATGATTAGAATCAAATACAGACAGTAACAATAAAAACACATACCGAAAATAAAAAACTGCTTACTTGACAGTTAGGCGAGCGAAGGTCCCACAGACGAATTGTTTTGTCAAGGGAGCCAGAAATGAATGTATCATCAACAGGAGACATAGACAAGGCAACAACCCTAAAATAGAATAAAACCCACACAAAAAGCCATGTAACTCTAATATCAAGTATGAAAACAAGACGAAATTTAATGGTACAGTTCCTCACCTTTTATTGTGTCCAGGAAAGTAGCGAATGTACTTATTGTCATGTAGGGACAGGTATCGTATAGTATCTGTGGCAGCACAAATGTGTCAAAATATAACAACTAAAACAATACTTTATTGGGGAAAATATAAAAATGTACTGTATACGATGTCAGATGAATGGGCTCAACCCTGGGCAAGGCAGTAGTCTGTACAGTTAGCTCCTTAACAGGGCAGAATAACAGACCCTAAAAACTGTACAAACAACTACCTCAACCCAGAACAGGCAAAGACAAACAGCCTTACACGAATCTCAGTGGTAAACCTTAAAAAAACCCTCTTATTTAACAAATATATACATGATTACATACAAGCAGCTGCATATAAATAGGAATATATCTTTATGAAAATGTACTTTAAAAAAGGCAGGACACTGCTGTCATGATCAAAATATAATCAAATAAATATAAATATTATCAAACAAGTTAAAATGGGCTCAGTGAATAAGCATTACATCTCTAAACCCTTAAAATAATAGAAATTAGGGGGGTAAAACAGCATAATATCACACATGTTTTGTCAAAGAGTCCTACCGTCAATCTTGTTAGAGCTGTAGACGACCGTGTTGGCGGCATGGGTGTATCTGATGAGATCCACACCATACTTCTTACTGTAAAGCGTCCGTTTGGGCCTGATTTAAAGAGGGGAAATGTTAATGTGGTTTATTATAGACACAAGCAATAGCGAGTGTGCATATCAGGCAATACTTCATAGCATAATTTGATTTTACAGTCAGGAGACGGCAGCTTATATTAGGAGGAGGCGTGGATGCTAACAGTTAGCACGCGACTGTACATCAGATTCATTTGCGAGAATCGGTTCTTTCCGAGAACTCGTTTGAAAGAATCGGTTCAAGATTCAATGATTCTTTTGTCACTAACGTGATAACCGATTATGGTTTTACGAAAGAAAATATAAGACAATGGTTTAAAATAAAAGACTATAATAAAAGACTGCAAATACGTTTTACAGTAGCATATTTTTGTCTTGCTTTCCAGTACAAATGTCTAAAGATTCCCAGATCAATAATATACATTTAGGAAGCAAAAATAATTGTCTGTGACACTGGTCAAAACCAAGAGAAATTGTGATTAAACAAGAAAAAACATGTGCCATTTAGTAAGACTAAAAAATAAAAGACAAAAACACAATCCAAATAAATGAGTCTTGTTCATAACGTTAGGTATTTCACAGGTATGTTGTTTTCTCACTATTTGTTCAATTGCATTGGCAAAATAATCGCATATCAAGTCAGTTTATCTTGTATTATAGTTACATATAAAACAAACCAAAAAACTCCCGAGTCAAATTTCAGCAGTTTTAGGACATAATACTAAATACAGAAAGGAAACAGCTGATGAAACGGAACGATGCTCGGTGATTCGGTTCAAGTGATTCACTTAAAATGATCCGAATAAAAAAACGGAGATCGCTAACAGTACGCAACACGTTCAAACGCAACACCTGCTATAAACAGACAGTAAATGACACAAATTACATTAGTATTATATCTCAGTATTTATCCCCTTGCAGTAACCCGCATAAAACACAACAAACTCTGAATAGAAACGGGAACAACAGTCAGTTGCAGGACAACCATATCGAATAAACTACAAGCGACTTACTTTCCTTCCTGGCAGTCGTACAAGACAATCGAGTCATCGTCGCTACTCGATATTACAGTTTCTCCGTTTGAACTGAAGTCAAAGCAGTTGATTTTGTCGGAATTCTCTCGGAAAACCTTCGCAACCCTGAAACTCCTCAGCACACTGTCTGTGAGCTTCATTGTGGCCTTTCTTGCCTGGCCAGGCGCGAGGGGTAATTTTGTTAAAACAGCGAGAAGTTCGGGATCTGGTTAAACAGTCTTGTGCGTTGCCAGTGTGTCGTAATATTTTTGTTGACCGAAAATGGTTTTCAGAAGTGTATTTCTGTCACATTAAAAAAGCCCGCCGACAAAACTGGTCAATGAACTGGATTACGGAAAACGACATGAAGCTAGAACTAGCAAGGCGGTTTACAAAATGGCCACCACCCTGCGAATGATTTCAGAATAAAAGTCCCGTCTTGGAGATCATTGGAGAGGAAGTTTATTTTTCAGTTGGTTAGGGTGATTGGCAGCATAAACATGGCGAAGTCTGTTTCTTAGCTGCTTGGTGAAGCTGCACAAACCCTGGAGCGTGAAATGGTAAATACTTTAGGAAACCAATGGCTCTCCTAGCTCAGTAAAGTTGGTTTTAGGTTTGATATAGTTTTAGGGATCATCTGCGAATTACACCGACAGAACCAAAACGCACTGTAACGCAGAGAAGAACACCTCTGCAAACAATTTGTTTTAACATGAATGATTACTATGAACTAACCATAAGCTTGTTTTTTCAAAAGGCGAAATTTGCACTATTGAAGATATTTACGTATTAACAGCTGAATGTAAGCAAGTTTGCACCAGAAGTTATAGTAACCTCAACCAATAATTCAATGCAAGTTTTTGCAGAAAAGGTAAGCAAAATAAGCCCAAACCTGTTTAAGATTAAACAAGTTGAACAAAAAGCAAATAAATTAATTGTATTTACTCCTTTTGGTTTGTCTTTTTCAAATTTTCCCGATTTACGAATCATTGGGCATCAAAGGGCACTGATTTGGATATCATCCAACAGAAGTACCAACTCCCAGCTGATGTGGATCCAATGTCAGTCACATCCTTTCTGGGAAAAGATGGATTATTGATGATTAAAGTTCAAAAACACACATCAAACAACTTGTGAATTATGGATTGAAACAAAGATGTGAAAACCTGATGTTTGTTTGAGAATTTTAGAACATGCACTCCATGTTTCTCCTTTAAAAGCCATAATTTAGTTTATTCAACAACAACAACAAAAAACCAAAACGTTATCCTTTACCACTGATTTTTATTTTTGACTTCAAATTTTAATTTCTGAATACATGCACATAAAAATGTTCTCTGTGACTATCCTGAAATCACAAGCAAATATGATGTTGAAGTATAATGTTTATTATACTTTACATTTTATCAAACTCTACGTTTTAATATGATGATGAAGTATAATGTTTATTTTTGGTCACTTTAAGGTATTTGCACTGAACACTGAACTCAAATGTCTAATAAACATGTAGAAACTGGAAAAAAAACACTTATTTATCTCCATAGCAGCATACTTCCCATGCACACACACATGTAGTCTTATATTGGAGTAGAAGTTATACAATGATCTCTGAGCTTGTTTCTCTGAGAGCAGCCTGCGAAGAGACGGAGACAGATGAAGCGGCCATACAGTCCTGGTGCCACAAGTTTTCCGCAAGGGCATTTAGCAGAGGAGCTACTTCACCAAGCCCAGCACTCACATCACCTCCCACTCGGAAAACCGGAAGACCCCACACCTCCTGAAAATGTGTCACGTCGCTCTCCGTCACGTCTGTGTGCATAAATAAATCAAACCTGCACTGTTAAGAATAATGAGAATACACAACTGTATGTTCTTACTATACACTAAGATGTACATGTAATAAAGAAACAATAATTTTGAAAATTATTCCAGAATGGAAGAATAGTTTGTAGACATGTTGACCTAGAAAATAGCAACTTTTTATTGTGTGTAGTTCTTAGTACACGATGTGACTAAAGAAAAGCTTTAAATATGGAAAATATTAAAACTCTTTTCATTTTTTGACCGAGATGCTAATGTAATGTAATGTGTATTTATGTAGCGCATTTATTGTGTATGAGCATACACGCAAAGTGCTTCACAGTTATAGCTCACACTACCACCAGTGTGCGGCATCCACTTGGATGATGTGATGGCAGCCATAGGACAACAGTGAGCTCACTACACACCAACTATAGGTAGAGTGGAGAGACAGTGATAGAGTCCAATTCAGTGGATGGGGATGATGGTTAAGGGCCGATGAAGGGAATTTGGCCCCAACTAACACCCCTACTCTTTTCAAGAAGTGCCATGGGACTTTTAATGACCACAGTTTAAGGTTTAACGTCTCATCTGACAAAACAGCTCCCACTGACATTACAATGTCCTCTTCACTTTACTGGGGCATTAGGATTTACGCAGACCACAGGATGAGCACACCCTGCTGGCCTCACAAACACCACTTCAAACAGCAACGTAGTTTTACCATGTGGTCGCCCATTCAGGTATTGACCAGGCTCAGCCCTGATAAGCTTCAGTGAGTAACTGGTCTTGGGCTTGGGGTCATCTGGCTAATGGTCTAATTCGATTCAACTGTTTATGCTAAGCTAAGTTAAAAGTGCTCCTGCCAGATCTAGAAATCAGCTGAACAAAAATTCAAAAATGGTAACTGTATAACTTCAGGTGACTTGTAAAATAATCATATTAAAATGTCAATTTTTAAGATTTATTTTAAATTATTTGTAATCTTTATTCATTTTATATTTAATCGTTTTAGTACATCCATTCATTCATTCATTCCTTCTTGTTGGCTTAGTCCCTTTATTAATCCGGGGTCGCCACAGCGGAATCAACCACCAACTTATCCAGCATATTTTTTACGCAGCGGATGCCCTTCCAGCCGCAACCCATCTCTGGGAAACATCCATACAAACACACATTCACACTCATACAAAACGGACAATTTAGCCAACCCAATTCACCTATACCACATGTCTTTGGACTGTGGGGGAAACCGGAGCACCCGAGGAAACCCACGCAACCACGGGGAGAACATGCAAACTCCACACAGAAATGCCAACTGACCCAGCCGGGGCTCGAACCAGCGATCTTCTTGCTGTGAGGCGAACGTGCTACTCACTACACCACCGTGGCGCCCCTTAGTACATCCAGTTAAATTATATAAAACTGAACAATGTTTTTCCAGTTAACATTTATTTTCAGTAACAACATTTTTGATCCGATAATAACCCCAATTCTACACCAAATAGACACTCTGAACATCTCTCTGAAGGATACTTTGTGCCAACCACCAATTTAACCACACGATCTGAAGGTTCTGTGATCCGTGATATTTGGTTGGTAAGATCGTCAAAGGAGCCACGGTCAGTGAAGGAGAACAGGAAAAGGATGGCATCCACTTTTTCCTTACAGGACTGAAGAGAAAAGATCGACAACATCATACATTAACAGAAGATGTAGTCAAAAGGAAACACAAACACAGGACACAAGACAATGGAGCTGCTTACCAGCAACATGTGGTCAAATCTTCGCATGGCACTTTCCCCACAGTCCCAAAGCTCAAAGCGAAAAAACAGCACACGGCCACTTTCCTTTAGTCTCACAGGCCAGAAAACCACAGTTGTCTCTATGCCTACAGGTCCAGGAATCAAGAACACAAGTCTTAAAAACTCCATCCACCTTCTCCACAGTGAGAAAACATTAACTGATAACTGTTTAAGAACGATGTCATCTAAACACAAATAATCTTCAAAAGTGCATTGTTACTGCATTAAAAATATATATTGTAGTGTAGCTTTATTGTTAATGGCAAAAATAATAATTCAATTCAATCATATGCTACCATAGTTTGAAATCTCAGGGCTTAAAGAAAATCTTTTTCTTTAAGAGTTTCTAATTGGTAATTACAAATTTGTGGTGACATACAACTGCTTTACAATCTTAAATATGATGTTTTTTGTCATTTGAAAATTCCATTTGACTTTTTGCCCAATACCTATAGTTGTCTTGGCTTCAAAATATTTAACGTTGCGCTTTAGCTTCAAGATTTATAACGCTTTAAAAGTCACTATGAAAAAAAAAACCTGAAAAAATATTTCTAGAAGCAAGACTGCTGATAAAATTGGAAAATTAATTACAAACGATCACTTCTGATGTTTAATTATGTGTACCGCTACTTATTTTTATGGAGGGCATGATGCGTAACTTAAAAGCTTAACAATGTTATGGTAGAAAAATACTGGATGTTATTAACTTGTCAAAATCTATTATATTAATTTATTCAACAATTAAGAGCGTTTTAATATGGCTGCACACAATCTCAATAACTCTATTTTGGGCTTTTGTTGTTTTTTTTATTCAGTCTAAAGTAGAAAGAAAAGAAGAAAGCGTTTATTTTATTGCACTTTATTTATTTGTGTTTAGTTTAAATTACATACATATTTTTTCAAATCATTCTCTTCATTTTTTTTCTGCTGCACTGAGCCATACATTTCCACTTCAGCAGCATTGACATCTGCATGTTTTTATACAGCCTAATACATAATTCATTATGTACGCTAATACATAATTAATTTCCCGGATTATACGATTAACATTTTATTACACGAGTAAATTTGAAAATATATAGTATTTCTGGCTCATGTTCTCGGTATTTTCTTAATTATGTAGTGGCAAAAATAGCTAACCAAAACCCCCCATTGACTATATTAAATACCTTAATTCGCCTGCAAACTCTGATGTGAAAACAATAATTACAAAAATACAAGAGGAAACGTGATTATGAGTTTTGGTGTTGTTTGCTTACCTGTGGTCTCGTAGTGCATTTTGGGTAGATCGAGTCCAGCGAGACGGGCAGCAAGCGCGCTCTTCCCGACTCCAGTTTTACCTGAGAGAAACACCTTGTAGCGAACGAGGTCCACGTTCATCTGAGGAGGCATCATTGGCGCCTCCAAGAGCCCTTCACATTATTTTAACAAAACCGAAATAATTTAATTTCCATGTTGACTATAGTAAATAGTGAACAAACTGTAGTGATGTCTAAGTGCTGTATCCATGGTAATCATCCTTACCAAACTTTCGCCGTCTCTTCTTGTGCAGTATTTTGCTGAAAAACTCTCTGCTATCCGGACAGCGGTGCCAGTCTGACACGATAATGGATCCAGGTGGGACTGACATTGCAATTTAACGCAATTGCATACGTGCAGACATATTGGGCACTGTATTGTGTGAAATTGAGTAACTTTATATGCGCGAACGTGAAGCCATCTGATTTAAGTATGAAGATGTAACGCGTCAAAATAAAAGTCCGTTATCAAATGCCGTTATCGTGTAAATCTACTGATAAGGACGTCACTGAATATTGAATACAGATGATGCCTCCAGATGATGCCTCCTGAACTGGCAACAGTTTAAAGTTAAATCAAAATGGACATATGCAATATTTTAGAATTTATTATATTGTATAATGTATTCGGCGGTTCATTCCGTTGTGGCGACCCCAAATTAATAAAGGGACTAAGCTAACAAGAAAATACATAAATGATAATGTATTCATTCATCTTCTCTCCAAATTAGACTAATACCCTTTCTTTAAAAATGGATTATGAAATGTAATGTAAAATGAAATATGCTCAAATAGGACATTTTTATACACACAACCAACAAACTTTAAATGTTTTACTTTGCTTTGTCATTCACAATGTAATTATTTCCCTTAAGTCTTTTTATCTTTGCCATTTTATTCAGTTTATTTCCCTATATAGTCAGACATTACAAATTCTGATTAGTAAAGAAGTTGTTTATATAAAAATCAACACAGTCTTCTTTTATGAGGGAGAGAACTACAATCCCATAAAGCAGTGGTTCTCAAACTGTGGTACACAAGCTTCCTTCTAGTGGTACGCGGAGGAATCTCTGAATAATTAAAGTAAAAAAATGAACACACTTAACCATTTGATACAAAAGATAACACCGATGTGATCAGTAAATTGATTTTAATAGGCTAAACCTTTTATTTAAGTGGCTGCCAATAATAAATTATCCTTATTAGAACAAATGACCTGCCTTGTTTTTGAACGGTGTAGTGATATAGCTGTTTAATTAGGCCTGCTATGCTACTGTACTTCAATACCGGTTACTATGGTGGTACTTGGAGAGACAATTTTTGGTGGTACTTGGTGAAAAAAGCTTGAGAACCACTGCCATAAAGCATTCTAAATGAAACAAAATCTATTTGCTACAGTTGATCAGATATAGTTGCGGCTGGACGTTAATGAGAATTATTTATATTACTTATAAAATTTACAATTTACTGTATTTTATTAACGTCTACCCCCACCCCAACAATAAACCCAACCATCACAGTAATGTAAAAACAGTAGTTTTACAGAGCATTATTCATGCTATAATTAAATGTGTGAATAATTGTATTGCAAAATAAGCAGTGCTGCATGGCGGGCAAGCAGAATTTTGGCCCGTTTCCACTGACTGGTAGTAAAACTGGTACAAACCCAGTTTGCAAAGGGTTACCAAAAAGTGGTACAGTTAGCTTTTAGGTACCTTTTGACAGTGGAAACGGGCTACTAAAGATCTATTTTGGTGTGCTTTGATCGCTGCAGCTCTGATTGGTGGAATTTGTTGTACAGCATCATGGGTAATGTAGTTTCTAGCCCAAATTCCACTATCCAAAAAACAAAAAACAAAAAAGTATTAGAACTAATATGAACATAAGAGTTCAAAAGCACATACAACAACCTCAAAACCCTCTGCATTTAAAGGCTTACATGTCATTGTTAAAAATCCATATTAAAGGAACGGAGTACCTTCAAGTGTTGTGCTCTATATAAATGACAATCCGATCAATTCTCAGCAGACAAAATAATGTCCCGCCCTACATTTTCTTCTTATTCAATATTTAAATAGATAATAAAATTCTATTGCAAATTCAGATGAAAACAGACAATGAAAGTAAATGTACAGGTACATTAGTACATCATGTTATCTTTATTGAGAGGCCACAGCTCTTGCATATTACAACTGTTGGCTTTGATAAGGCAAACGCAAGAATGAATCCACCAGCTAATCGACAAAGAAAAACAAAAAAGCTTTTGGAGAAGGTGGATCCCACAGGCATGCAGCAATGGCTCAGAATGCAATGTACAGCATCATATATACAAAACCAAAAGTGAGACCCCAAAAAATGGCACATAGCATTTTCAACAGACCTACCAACATAAAGAGAATGACTTTAATTGGACATACAAACTTAAAAAAGAGAGAGATAGAGAGAGATCCTCCGTAGAAGTGTTGAACTCAACCAAAAAATATAGCCGTTTTCCTTGTCATTTGCGACATCTAATCAAAAGACGTCTCCAATGAGATATCAAAACGGAGGTATGACGATATTGCATTTCTAGAATACCAATTCATTTTCATTTTGAGATGCCTGTGAGACGATGCCTAGTTGGATATTTTGCAACAAATAGGGCCACAGAGCCTCGACACAAATAAGGAAAAGAGTACGATGGAAGTGTGCAGACACAGAAGACATTTACAGTTAACAGTTTGAACTTAAATACAGAGGTTCGTTTTTAGTTTCGAAGCAGTTGGCATCCACTTTAAAAACAGACAAGACAAAGAAAAGGGTCCATACACTCATCTTCACAACAATGTACCATTAATGTATGTAAGAGTACGTCAAAGAAGCGCCATATATGTTATCGCATTGGACAGGGACACACCTAATAATCTCACTCGACATTATCAAACAAATGGTACTCCATATTGCTTAGGAACACATAGAAACAAATTCCTCAAATAAATGAGTTGAAAAAGTCGGTGCTAGTTCGTTGTTCTTTATTATGTTATGACACAGCTAAAATTGCCAATCGTGGTCTTCGCGACATTCTTTTATACTCTTCGTTAGTACAATTATTTGATTCTTATTGTTTTTTTTAGCTTTGTTTGTGGGCAACTCGAGCTGATGGGGAGGGGGGGCGGGGGGGATCCTAAAGTGGCTAACTGGGTAATCAGAGTTGTTACATGCATCTTACGTTATCAGGCTAAGTTTAAAGTGTTGGGGTAGGGTAGGGTTGGATAGACGGGTCAGGTTCAGGGTGGTGGGTGGCACCGGATGGCTCGATGCTCCTTTAGTCCTCCTCGTCCTCCTCATCGCTGTCCTTCATGGAGATGCCCTGCATGCCTCCCTCTCTGACCGAGGCTGTGGCTTCTTCCAGCGTTAGCCGGTTCCGTACCGTGTCGTACGACTTGCTGTTCAACGTCGAGTCAAGGACGCCCTGCAGCCTAAAGTCCCGGTATTTCTTCTACAGGAATGAGAAAAATTGGCAGGTTTTAAGCTGTGTTCTTTTTCTCTATACAATTTTTTGGGCCCGTAATGTTAAATATCTATGTCAGAAAAAATGGTCACACTTTACAATACGATTTCATTAGTTAATGTATTTACTAAAATTATTTAATTATGAAAAATACTTGTATAGCATTTATTAATCATAGTTCAACATTTACTAATGCATTATTCACATCCAAAGTCATGCATGTTAACATTAGTTAATACACAGTGGGTTAGCATGAACTAATAATGATTGTATTTAATGAATGTATTTTCATTAACTAACGTTAACTAACATGAACACATACTGTAATGTATGTATTGTTCATTGTTTGTTCATATTATTCAATGAATGAACTCACATTAACTGATACAACTTTCATTATTTTAAAGTGTTACCAAAAAAACAACTCATTCATTCATTCTATTTTTTTTTTTTTTTTGGCTTAGTCCATTTTATTAATCAGGGTTTGCCACAGCGGAATGAACCACCAACTTATCCAGCATTTGTTTCACGCAGCGGATGCCCTTCCAGCTGCAACCCATCTCTGGGAAACATCCAGACACACTCATTCACACTCATACACTACGGACAATTTAGCCTACCCAATTCAACTGTACCAAATGTCTTTGGACTTGTGGGGGAAACCGGAGCACCCGGTGGAAATCCACGCAACCACGGGGAGAACATGCAAACTCCACACAAAAATGCCAACTGACCAGGCTCGAACCAGCAACCTTCTTGCTGTGAGGTGAACGTGCTACTCACTACGCCACCGTGGCGCCCCGAAAAAACAACTATTTAAATGAAAATATTATTTAAATTACCCTATTATTTTGGCGATATTAATGAATTTGACATTTTTAAATGTAAATTTAGGAAACATTACAATGTAGAGTATGGATTTTCATCAAAATTTTCTGAAGTAATTGCTGATTATAGACTATAGCGCAACACAGCGAAGCTTTCATTATGCTACGGTCGAAATGCAGCCTTACAAAACACACAGCATATTAATGCATCTTTGGTGATTTGCTGTTTTCTATCAACTGGAAATCAAGGTTGTATGATGTCATAAGCATAGCGACACAGGACATAGTCCTGACTAGTTAAAACCGCTTATTTCCTTGGATTTGAAAATTCTTCAAAACACTTGGTTTAATGTAAGTTCACAAGTCAACAAAACACGGTTCTAGTGGTTTTGGGATATTTTAATGAAAAATCTTAACTCTTAACTTTAAGCAGGTATTTGATGACAGCAAACTGCACAAATATGCAAAGGGATATTTTTGTAAGAAAAATAAATCAAACTTTTTTCTAAATTAAATTTCAAAGTTCCATTAAAAAAAAAAATTATTAGCAACAACGGCATCCTTAAGCAAGACCTGAGTATCAAATTGAAATCTAGAACAAGACAATAAGGGTTTACCTTGGGTTTTAAACATATCACTCCAGCTTCAGAACACAAACACTTTTGCAAGTAAGAAATACCTTTACAATCCTGATGAGGATTTTGAGTTGATAGACATGAAGCTGTTGGTCCATGCGTTCAGTCAGCCAGGTTGCCAGCAGATTCATAGTGGCTGTATACCATTGCTGCAAGGCACAAAAACACAGCATTCTCCAGCAAAAACGCAGACAGACAAACAAACGCATGCAAGAGACCAGCATGTGTAGACATACAGTACATAAACACACATACTCACACCATTCACACACACACACACACATAGCTGACGCTAACATTTACAGTACACATTCACACCCTCACTTAAAAGCAAGGTTAGTCAGACAATTCAAAATGAATTTCAAGAGCCATCTGCAAAAAAATAAATCATGCATTAGGATATTGCATAATTAATAGCAAAACAAACACTTAATCCGCCCTACATTTACAGCTTAGCCTGTAACCTGTGGTTCAAACGGCTTCACAAAACATCTGCTTATCTGAAATTAGCCTGAATAAAAGCCTTATTCAAATTCAAGTCTTCAGCTTTTAAAAGCCATGTGGGAAAATTAAATTCAACAGAATTAATTCAATGTTTTCCACCATTAATGATGCTAAATGTTTTAAAACAGCACTTGTGTATGAGTGACTGTGAACTTGAAGGTTTAAAAAGCATCCTTGAACCCAAAAGATGCAAAAGAAAAGAATAAAGAAAACAAAATTAGTGCAATCACAATCAGAATTCCCAGAAACAAACCAATAAAAAGTGAGAATACAGAACTTGCAGGCAGAAGTGTGTTGTACTGTTATCTTAAACCATCAGAAAATTTCTACATCTGAGGACCATGCATATTCAGAATCATTTAAATGCTGTAGATTGAAGAGAACAGCACATCTGTGGTGCAATGAATAATGTAAACTATCATCAGGAAGAAAAAAAGTGCTTTATCCTAAAGCAAGTAAACAGATCAATCTGAGAGTTTTGAAGTGGGCTATTCTCTGTTCTCAAGAAGTGGAAACAATTCTTAACCATTCGACTGAAGCCACAGTGCCAATCAATATTTATGTATGAATGTTTGCTTTTCTTAAAAGGTCAGCTCACCCCAAAATATAAACCTAATTGTTATTTACTCAACTTCATGTCATTCCAAACCCGTAAGGCTCGTGCATCTACAGAAAACAATTGAGGACATTTTCATTAAAACATGAGATTTATGTGCCTCCATGTAAAGTTTCCTCACTCAAAACTTTAGTAAAAAAAATAAAAAAAATAAATAAATAAATCCACATCAGTCTAAATCCATAAGCCAATCAATTCTACATGTAAATAAAAAAAGTCTAATCTGAGTCTGATTTTGATCATCTCTTCTCTTAATCTTCCACAGTTCAGAGACTCTTGGACCAGGCTTTGATACAAAGGATGTATTCATTTTAGGTTTAGTTCAGGACTGTAGGCAGGCCATTGCATTATTTTAATATTTTATCCATTTTACTGTGTGAGAGGGTTAATTGTTTAAATGCTGGCTAATTAGGCAATGAATGCAGACAAGGAACTACATATTCCAGAAGCAACTTCTGATGAACATTTACAATTAATTGATATTGTAGCAGTAAATAAGGCCTTAGTCGTGAAGTAGAAAACAGCCACCAAATCATGACACTGCCTCTGACTTCTGTTTACACTAACTTCAGTTTTTTTCCCATTCCTAAGACAAACTTAATGCTTATCATGGAATCCAAATAAATTAACTAGCTTTCAGCCCTAAACAAAATTTTGGACCAGTACACACAATATGCTCCTCAGCAAAGCTTAGTCTGGACTTTGTTATGCTGATAAGAAGTTTGGTCACTGCCGGCCTTTCAGTTTTATTTGCTTTAATGCCAGAACACACCGAACTGAAGGTCAGCCTGTAGGCAGCATCACTGTCTACGTTTGCATAGACAGATCAGTAATCGAATTAAGGGGATTTAGGTGTTTACATGAGTTGCTATGAATTAACATCCTTGCGTCACCTTGCTATCCACATTTCCTCCAGACTTTCATGTAATTTCGGGTGTTTAATTATTCATTTGTTGACTTTAACTGCAGTTTGGAAGTTTCAACTTCATTCAGGAACATTTCATGCATGCCCCCTGTGACAAACAAGATATTGGATGTGAGTATGAACTGCTGGAAAAGAGTTGTTTCAATGGAATTTGACCCCATTTTGGAATTTGGTCCTTCACTGACCGGTAGGCACAGAGAATAGTGTCAAACAGCCCTGTGTGTACAGACTATCCTGCCACAAAATGCAGTTAAAATCCCACAAGACGGTAATAGTTGTTAAGGTGTTTACATGTCAGTACTGCACATGTCTAAATTTGATTCCTGTTTAGTTCGATTATGACCTTAATCGGATTAATCAAAAATCGCTGCTTACATGGTAGACTCTTAACCAGAGGATTGTCTTAATCATATTAAAATCGGATTATTGCTGTCCATGTAAACGTATTCAGTGAGTGTCTGTAAGGCCAGTTTGATTTGTTTTTCACACGTTGCCTCTTGCCCGTCTCACATCAGAGGGAGTTTGCTGGATTCAGTATGTTGAACTGATGCCAGCCATCGGCAAAAAAAGAGATCTCTGATTAGCTGTTTAGCTACGAATCACGACGCAAGTACAAAAAGTGAAGTTACAAAACCAAGCAAACAACGAAAGTCACAAGGAAACACAAAGAAGCCAGCTGTTATTTTGTGGTGTATTTAAAATATTTCCAATACTATAATCAGATCTTCAGACATTATTACAGAAGCGAATGTCTGTGTGTAGAGAGAGAAGTACTGTGGAAACAGTATGTGAATACTGCTTAGTTCCAGTTTCTCTTTGTGGAATGGCAGTACCGATTACTGCCACCTGCGGGTATGGAAAGATACATCCTCTTTGGCAGGCACATGACCTTCATGGATCTTCGCCATGTTCAGTAGAAAATCAAACATGTGGTTTGACATGTATCAATGAACTTCACTGATTATTACATTTTGCGCTTAATATAGATATATTTTTGTATCTATTATATGAATGTTTTGATGCATAAGAGTTTTGGGTGAGCACACTTTCAACGGAAGCACAAAAACATCCAGGATTTGCTTAAAAACACCTTCATTTCTGTGCAAATTCTGTACAGCTATTTTAGGGTGAACTGCCCCTTTAATGTGATTCTGTAAATTAAATCAGACTTCTTGTTGCATTTGGTGGTTTATCTTTCTGTCTGTCCACTTCAAAGACGTGACTGGTCGGAGCGTGCAGTGCATGCAGAAAGTGCAGGTGAGTGTCCAGGGCAAGAGAGCTGTGTGTGTTTGTGTGTGTGTGTGTGCATGAGGTGGGAGTTTCAGGAGGTGGTGGGTCATGCTAGAAGATGTACACAGGTAGATTATTTGATTAGAACTCATGCCACTCGACAGAATGTGATCAAACAGCAGGACATTTAGAGATAAGTTCCACTTTGTCCTAGAAGTATGCAGAATGAGTCGGGATGCTGTCTTAGGGTTAGGATAACGTGAGTACAAAGTGTTTAGAGAGGGAGAATGTGAAATGAAAATGAGAAAACGGACATACAGATATGTAGTTGCATGCAACTAAAATCTGTAACACAAGTCGCTTTATACAAAAATAACACCACAGTTCCCCATTTAGACAGTGCATGATGCTGGAAAAGAGATATTCAGCTTGGGAAATGGAAATATTTGGGTGTTTTCCACAAAATATACTTCAAAATTTGAAGTATTATTCATTCATTCAATTCTTTTTACTCAGAAAGTCCTAGTAAATAGTTAATAATTAATATAGTTAAGTTAAAACATAGTTAAATAGTTAATAATTTTGAAGTTCAAACACCAAAGTAGTACTTATTTTTGTAACGCACGTAAAATGTAATTATTTAAGTTAGTGGTTCGTTTACATATTATACCCTAATTATGAGATGAATTAGCATGTAACAGTGTCAGATCAGTCTTGATCATTTATTTTGACATACTGTCTTAAGCTGAATATGCCTTTTCACTGACCTCAAAAGACCACAGTGAACCTTAGTTTAAGCTTCAGTTTCAATTTAACTCCATTGTCCAAGTATGATTTCAACTGTAATGATCTCAGTAAGGCACATAAAGTAACAGACAGCCATATAACAGACAGCCACCATATTCTGCTCTTGTTTCATATTTAGTTCCGGCATTTTCTTTTTTGTATGACAGCTGCCATTTAAGATTTTACTATTTTAATAACTGCTTTTGACTTTATGAGCTTTTCACTGATGGTGATTAGTTTGGACAGAATTCTTGCGAAGACATTTAGCAGGGATGTACTGTAACACAGAGTGAAAAAAGGAGGACTCATGCTTCAAAGATTCATTGTGGGTCTTTGAGGTTGAATCTTAGATGTGTTATTTAAAAAACTTAGTCATATAAAATAATGCACATAACAGGCATCTAATAAACAATAAAAAAGGCAGACCCAACAAGCATGCATAAGATGTGTGTGCCACAAATGTTCCAAACACAAGCAAGTAATGCTGCAAAATTGTACATAATACTTCCTAACAGTCAAACAGACACTCACACACATACGCATACACTATATATTCGGATACATACAGCTTATTACAATACAGTGTGATATACAACTGAATATTCACACACGCACACATAGTTATGCTGGAAAAAAAATCAGATAATCAAACGAACAATAATAATAATGAAAAATAAAACTGCTGACAAACCCTCACGCACACACGCACACAGACACACATATTCAAAACAACGACTGGTCCACACATCTGTTACATTTCTTATTAAAATATATATAAACACATGTATGCAATTGTGTAACGAAGACACATGTTCACAAAATCACAAAGGATTATTTTTCTTAATTGAACAGTGCTCTCTTTAAACCCTTCAGCTGGTTTGTAAAATTAGGGCTGTTAATCGATTTAGCAAATTGAGAAAAGTCAAATAAATTACAGTACATTTTTTAAAACAGATGCAAATGTTTCTGCAGTTGCAAAAAGAACGCCTTATACTGCATATATTGCTTTGAAAATGCTTTATTATAATATAGGGAACCCAGGCTCATTATTAATATGTACCCCTGTATACATTTCTGGACAGTGCGAAATACGTCCCAGGAGGTACTTTTTTTTTTTTTTTGCAATTTTTGTTTTTGCAAATTCACCAGAGGCTCATTCATTCATTCATTTTCTTTTCGGCTTAGTCCCTTTATTAATCCGGGGTCGCCACAGCGGAATGAACCGCCAACTTATCCAGCATTTGTTTTACGCAGCGGATGCCCTTCCAGCCACAACCCATCTCTGGGAAACACATCCATACATTCTCATTCACACATACACTATGGACAATTTAGCTTACCCAATTCACCTGTACCGCATGCCTTTGGACTGTGGGGGAAACCGGAGCACCCGGAGGAAACCCACGCAACCAGGGGGAGAACATGCAAACTCCACACAGAAATGCCAACTGGCCCAGCCGGGGATCGAACCAGCGACCTTCTTGCTGTGAGGCGAACGTGAGGCGAACGTGCTACTCACTACGCCAGAGTCCACCAGAGGCCGCAGTCGACTAACTGACTGATCGACCAAACGACTGATCCCCCTCTCCCACCTTCTTCTCTAAACCCAACGATAGTGTTTTCAAATGCACCAATTTACTCGACCACCCCCTTCCCTAAACCCAACCAAAGTCTGCCGATGTACGTGGCGAGCTTTTGGGAAAACTGGTAACAGCGGAAAAGCAGTCCACACGGAGGTACAGCTGGTAGAGCAAAAAGAAACGCCATGCCATTCACACTTGCTGTTCTCACGTAAGGCCGATGTCAACCGATTGACCGAACGACCAATACCCCCATTCACCCTCTTCCCTAAACCCAACCGATAGTGTTTTCAAAAGCACCTATTGACCTGATCACCCCCTTCCCTAAACCCAACCAACAGTGTTTTGACTTTCGGCCACCTGATTTTTACCACGTTTTCATTCACACCCTGTTATTTACTTGTTTATTTAACTTTTTTGCCTTTTTGTTTTACCTGCTTTCTGGAATCATTCTTTGCTGGACTCGAACCCTGTCATCGAGGTCAGAACCTTTGCGTCACAAGTCTGCCGATGTACATGGCAAGCTATTGGGCAAACTGGTAATGGGAAAAGCAGTCCACACGGAGGTAAGCGGTCAGCTGGTAAAGCAAAAAGAAACGTCATGCCATTTACGCCTGCTGTTCTTACATAAGGCTGCTGTCAACTGATTGACCGAACGACCAATCCCCCCACCCACCCTCTTCCCTAAACCCAATCGATAGTGTTTTCAAAAGCACTGATTGACCAGATCACCCCCTTCCCTAAACCCAACCAACAGTGTTTTTTGACTTACTTTTGCCTTTTTTGTTTTACCTGCTTTCTGAAATCGTTCTTTGCTGGACTCAAACCCTGTCATCGCGGTCAACAGCTCTGTTCACAAGTCTGCCGAAATACGTGGTAAGCTACTGGGCAAACTGGAAACAGTGGGAAAATCCGTCCACACAGAGGTATGCGGTCAGCTGGTAGAGCGAAAAAAAAACGTCATACTGCCCCATAGTGTTCATTTTAAAGATGAAATGCAGCCATACATAGCTCTGGCTACATAATTTGCGCTCTCCAGAAATTTATACAGGGGTACGTTTTCACAATAAGCCTGTGTTGCATATGGGTCAGGCGATTTTTTTAAAAATCCAATAATTAATTATTAATAAGTTTTAAAATCATTTTAGATATTCAAAAAACAATAAATATATATTTGTGCATTAGACAGCCAATTTAATGTTTTTGCTTTTAAGTATTTACAAAAGAATGCAAATGTGTGTAACGTTACACTTTTGGGCTTAAAATCGGACTCGTTTGAGAGCACTGTTTTATAAATAATCCACTTGGTGACACTTTGCCTCTTGAACAAGAAACCGCAGTGAGCTTTAGGTCCAACGCATGTCAGCTAACACAACACCAGAGCACAAAGGTCCAATGCATTGTGGCTAATGAAACACCAGAGCACAGAGAGCTGGAACAGGAAGTCACAGCAATGAGACATTAGGGAACTGACTGAAAGCTTCAGGTCATGATTGGCCTTATGTGTCTGGATTTAAGGTCTCCAGGCTCGGTACTCAAAATGTGACTTATCCCTCATATGCCCCATTGTTTTGCCACATTTTGGATGGGCCATCCTTTGTTAAGGACGGAGGCTACGGCATCTTACTTACATCAAATAATCTCTCTATATACACCTCCTCATTGACCTTATCTCTCAGAATGTCCTGAGAGTGACGGACAAAGGTCACATAGCCGTCCGCAACATCCATCCCTGGTTTCTGTGGAGAGCAGACAAAAGGAGATGTTAATGCTTGCATGTAACGAATATGTGAAGAAATATAAAGGAAAGTATGTTTTATGACGTATGAATTATTTAAAGAAAACTCACAGGGACATCCACATATTTTGATGCTGCTTTCACCTGAAAAAAAAAATTCCTTTAAGATGCTGTTTGTCATTACAAACCCTTAAGAACTACAGAACACATTATTTTTATGCTTTCTTGATGCGTGAGAACCAATGAGGTTCATTCCTGCATGTCACATAGCACATTTTAACTCCTGCAAAAATCAATAAGTTTCTTCCTCAGACAAAGTATTGTTTAGCTTCTTTTTATGTTAATTTATCAGTGTTTATAGATTAATAAAAGTAAAAATCTTTTTATCAAATAAGGCAGTTCTTCAGAATAAAGATTTATTATTATTTTTTACATTTTAAAGCATCAGTTTTAGGGTGAACTTTCAATAAAGGTGTAGAAATTCATTCATTCATTCATTCATGCATACATTCATTTTCTTTTCGGCTTAGTCCCTTAAATAATCAGGGGTCACAACAACGGAATGAACCGCCAACTTATCCAGCATATGTTTTACACAGCGGATGTCCTTCCAGCTGCAACCCATCACTAGGAAACACCCCTACACACTCATTCACACACATACACTATGGCCAATTTAGTTTATTCAATTCACTTATAGCGCATGTCTTTGGACTGTGGGGGTAACCAGAACACCTGGAGGAGAACAACACAGGGAGAATATGCAAACTCCACACAGAAATGCCAACTGGTCCAGCCGGGGCTTGAACCAGCGACCTTCTTGGAAGATGAATGAAATGAGTGTGGACTAATATGAGAGTCAGGGGTCATTTATACAACCTTTTTTTTTCAACTAAAATCATGTTTGTATGTTTTGTATGTTCATTTTTAAATCAGCTCTTGAAAACACAAACTACTGAAAGCTTTTTGAGTGAATTTCCAAAAATGATGCAGAGTAAAATACAAAAATGATATTTTATAATGTTTAAATGATGTGCATGCTTTATGCTTTCAGTCTATAGACCTGCATAAGTACTTGAGAAAAAAAAAAACAATATACAATATGCAGATGTGTTTCTTTACAAAGAGATGTTGTCATCTTCAGGCCTGGCATCCATAATAAAGCATTTTTAGATATAGTCTAATTAGTTTTAGTACTTCGCTGTCATGCAGACAGTTTATTTATATATTTTATCAATGTTTAGAATGAGAATCCAGACAATATAAACAAAAACCTTTTAAAGCATGGTTTCATAATACAATTTGAAATAGGAAAACTGTAAGATGTAATTCTTACCGTGAAGGAGAGGAAAGAGGAGAAGAGTGTTCCTTCATCATACCTGGAGATCTTGGCAAGTACGCTCTCCAGAATGACCACAAACTGTTCAGGTGGCACAAAAACCAATAACTCAATGACCAAACACTCCATCAAAAGTAATAAAGTACTTCATTAACGTCAGCCATTCTCTCGAAACATACCTTCGCCACCAAAAGGGCAATCATGTCTTTTACGCTCTCTTCAATAAGTTCATCGATTTGAGAATGATACTGTTTCTGAAAGATGAAGACAGATTTCACTACTCAAATTCTGAATCCTGTTTGAACCAAAGATCCCTCTATAAAGGCATAAAAAGACTAAGGGAATGCATATTACATTTTTTACAACCAATTTAAAGACTTTATGTCACAAAATACCACATTAAAATTCCTGAGAAATATGTACAGTACTAGCTTTGGAATCAAAAGGCTAGCATCAAAAGTCTGTGTTTAACATGACCTCTTTAGGTCTGAACTTTTTTTATTGAGTCTTTTATGAAAATATGTGCTATAGACTTCTTTCAGCATCATTCAAGAGTTATTCCTAGATTTAGAATTTTCTATCTTTCGTTTTCTCTCCAGGTGAATCTCTTACTGCCTATAATATTGCCTATGCAAACTATATACAGTAAAATATTCAGGTCTGGACTCTGTGGAGGCCATTTCATGACTGTCTTTGTTTTATCATATGTTTTTCTCTTACATTAGCAGTGTGTGGGATCATTATCATGCTGAAAAAATAAACTATTACCAACTTGGTGCTTTCTAGTAGGAATTAAATGAGGAATTAACACCTGTCTGTACTTTTCAGCATTCACAATCTCATCAATTCAGGCAATATTGACAACAGCTCTGGCAGAAATGCAGATCAAACTAAGACAGAAACTCCAGTAAGTTTCCTTCATTCTTCCATGTTTTTTCATATGTCTTAAACAATTAGACCCAACAATCCAACTAGAAGCTGTATTTTCTGGTTATGTTTTAATAAAGCGAATGAGAAGCAATATATAATGTCATTATACCCTCACTAAAACAACAAATGTAACTGGGAACCTAAGACTTTAGCACAGTACTGTGCGTAAAAGTTCCAACATATATTAAGCTATCGTCTATCACAACAGTAAGAATAAGTTCTGCCAATTACCTCCTGGCCCATTTCCATGGCACAGAGTTTAGCAGACTGGTCCTTGGCGTCCACCATCACATTGAACATGGTGCATAAGGACAGTGGGATGCGGAAGTCTGTGGAGCGGCTGCTTTTGGTCAGCTTTGATTCAAATGCTCCCCTTGTGCTGTTGACCGGCAAAAGGCGTGAAGTAAATGAGTCATCTCTGATTAAATCTCCTTCATATTTCAAAAGACTTTTCAAATGTTCATCAATCAATTTTGAGTCCGTTCAGTTACTAGAGATACTACTTTACCGTTTAACGCTTGTCTCAATCATGTCACTTGACATGAGCTTCATACGGTTGTCCAAGTGTTTGGCAAACTCTTCTTCTGGCCAGTGTAGGTCCCTGATGAAGGTCTGTAGGGCATCTAACTTCCAGAACAGATCTTCTGATGTTCCCGAGCCATTGCTGCCAGGTATAGTAAGATATTAGTGGTCAAAAGTTCCATAAATTCCAGAAAAGTCTTTAACATTTCTTTATTTTAGCCATACACCAACTGGTGGTTTGTCTAATTTAAAGGCAATATGATGGCACAATCAGTATATGGCAAAATAAAATAAAGAAAACATTAATAACCTCGCATTTTGCAGGGTTACCAAACCTTATAGAACTGATCTGAATTCATGCATACTTTGCTCTGTCAATTTGCTCTAAAGGAAAGGGGTCATTGGGAATGTCATGGTGAGAGAAGGCTTGCACAGATAAGGTGCTGAATAACAAATATTAAACAAGATTAAGCCAATGCTCTTAATGACATCTTATAACAAGTAGGAGATGAGAGAGAATCAATGCTCAATATTGAAGATCTAGTTCAGTCTTTAATCTTCAGAAGCCGACAGAAGAATGCATTGTTCCATGCAATGAAAGTCCATGTGAGATAGTCTCACTTTTATTGTATATGGAATAAAATGAGGTTAGTTAAAGGGGTAGTTCACTTAAAAAAATACAAAAATTACCTAATCATTTACTCTTCCTCATGTGGTTTTAAAACTCTATGAGTTGCTTTTTTCTGTTGAGCACAAAATAAGATATTTTGACCTGTTGATTTTTTTATAGAACAAAAAAAATGATGTAAGTTTTGTCAATTTGCAAAAAATAATCTTAAGTGTTCAACAGACAAGTGAAGGGCGAGATTTTTTATTTTGGGGTGAATTATTTAATATTTAGGTAAACTATTCACTTAAAATAAAGTCCCGGCACAGAAATGGTAGGGCAAATCAAGCCCTCTCTCACCAGCCATGCCCACCAAGACTAAAGGAGCTCCCGAGTTCAAAACACACCATGCAGTCGACTCTGAGGACGCTGCCATCCTGAGTAGAAAGAAGTGTCATAAGGGCCAAGGAAGAGTTCAAACATAAGAGTGAATTGTGCTCGCATTTTGGAAATTATTAGTTTTAAATAAACCATAAACTGGGCTCAAGTTCTAATTTCCTCAATGGAATGGATATGATTAAATGATCTTTTACCTTAAAAGTGATTTTGCTTAGCTATTTGTTTGAAAAAGAAGCCCACTCTGATGTTTGAACTCATTGGGGTGTTAGTTTCTACTGCCTTGGATGCCAGCTACACTGAAGTAACATCTACTTCAGAGCATCAGCTACCAACGCAATGACAGAGCTACGAACAGGCAGGGAGTTCCACCAACCCACACCCACCTGAACAGTCCACACAAAACAAAACCCAATGTTGCTTGATTTGAAATCATCTTTCTGCCTAGGCTACCCTCCAAAGATATTTGTCTTACCGTTGACATTATGATGAATCGACCAGTTGATTTTCGAAAACATCAATCAACAAAAAGCATAACTCATGCAGACACTTTTAGAAAACACTTACTAAAAGAAAAGAAAATGATAGCTAGAATGGCTTTGCTTGGGAAACAAAACTTAAAGAATGGAATCGATAAGTATTTTAGTCTAACATTAGCTGTTTACTTGGTCAAAATGATCAATGTGTGGCCACCTACAGTACATAACATGCTAGTAAGTATGGACTCTCTAGAATTAGAACATTGGCTTGGCTGTAGGTTTGGGTTGCAATCCAGATCTCACCACCACAGTCTAACCTCAATGGCATGCACATTGAGGAAAATGAAAAGCTTTTCAGTTCTCATTTCAAATAACAATATCACATGAGCCTGTCTGGAACCCTCTGCAGGCTACTTGACATGAGAATGATTCTAGAGGCAAGTCACCTTGCCTTTTATTCGTCCTACATCTATTGAAATGTCTGCTATAGCCATGATTTAAATGTCATTTTTTTCTCTTGACTACTGACAAATTTAGCAAAACATCTTGCAATGCAATACGTCTTAACTGCTGGAAAGTTAACTAACCTCACACAAACATTTTCATGCCAAGAAGACTTTTGAATGCATCAGATCTCAGGTAAATGCATTGAATACACACTCAGAGTCATAAATAGCAGCCATCCAGGACGGAGTGGAAAAGCTAGGCATTTGTGGAAGGTTAACAGATAGTCCTGCTACTGGCACGGGAAGATTTGGTACTTTGGGAATTTGGAGGTTCACATTTGGTAGATTCACATTGGGCAGATTACTTGTTAAACTCCTGCAGAAACAGACAAAAAAAGAAAACAAAAAAATTCCATAACAGTGGCCGTGTGGAATGCTGCAAAAAAGCAATGTAAGACATACGGTACAAAAAAGAGAAACTGAGAAATGGAAAAAGACCCATAAAGAGCAGACACAGAAAAAACTGGTCATAAACGTAGGAAGGGAATCTATAGCACATTTAAAACAGAAGACCTGAGCAGAAAGAAACACGTGATCAATAATAGAGCACACTTATATAAAAAGGAAGTCAAAGCAGAGTTTTTCCACAGCTAGAACAAACAGCAGCTTGAAAGAGTTGAAGACGGTGGTGGGTTTTACACATAAAAACAGACAACAAACAAAAGAGGAAAACCATACTGACATAGATTTCTCAAGGGGCATCAGCTTCATTGACAGAAGACTATTCTGTAAGCCTGCAAACATTTGGGCAGGCTTTTATTTCTTCTAAAGATAGCAGGTCGTCTAAATATTATTATCTCTTTACTGGGAAATCGTTGAAATCAACATGCAAACCAAAATCAAGCATGACAGAACAATTGATTACGACATAAAAAGCATTTTGTTTAAAGCGCACGAAGGTTATGAAGGTTAGTTCACAAAAATAAAGATTGATGGAAACCTGCAAGACACTGACTGAAGTCTATCCTGACTTTCTAGTGTAAAAAAACAGGTTGAAATCTCCTCTATTTTGATTGTAAGCGATGCCATTTAGGGCATTTGTGTTCTACATGGTTTCATTTGATTAACTACATAGATCCTGCAGACAACAATATCCATCACAGGATGGAGATGAGCCTATTCCTGCTATCCTGGGTATTTTTTGTGATGCTTTTGTCCTGAACGGCCCTGGCTCCCAGTCACCGCACACATTGTTGTGGAAGTGGTGTCTTACTTTACAGGCTCCCATGACTCCCTCTCAAATCCCCTGTGAATGGACTGAGCGATCGAGGACTCCATAAGATCCACATATCGCACCACAAGAGGAGCGTACAGGTCCTGCAGATGCTTATGAAACTTTCCGTTACACAGGTGATCTGTAAAAACAAACCAAAAATGGGTCATTTGCATTTACAATTGCTATTGTTTTTTTTGTTTTTTTTTAATTCCCATGTTCTGCCGGTTGAATCGCTTTTGATGAATTTCCAATCTTGAGCCAATTGTTATCAGTTGTTTTGGTTCAATTTGGAATTTCCACAACCACCAGAACCCGGGGGATCACAGAGAGAGAGAGAGACTACAGCTTGGCCCCTCCCTGATCTGCAATTGCTATTGTAATCAGAATGTGAATACTTTTGTTGCTAGATGTGCTTACAGTCAGTACGGAGGAAATCGTTTAGAAGTTGAAAGAGCGGGAAACTGTCCCAGCTCTCAGGAGACTGGATCTCGAGAGCGGCATCCATATCAACACCGTAGAGTGACAGGAAATTCTCAGCGTGCTCCACCATCAGATCTGACCACCACGCAAAGGCCTTGATAGTCCAGTAAAGGAAGAAAGAATGGAAAAAGAAGCAGAGTGTGAGTGTTTACAGTTATTTCAGGCAAGAAAAATATTGTAAACTGGTTAAGTGTCTGCCATATGATATTTCACTTTGCAAACGTATTGCATTTCTAAAGAAATGCCTCTATATATAATGGATAAGTGAAGAGTTTCGGTCTGATTTGTTTAGATTTTGTTTCATTGTTTGAGGTTAATCTTACGAAATGGATGAGGCATTCAAGCAACCAGTTTACAAGTTGTAAGGTGAAAAGTTTACCACTTTAAAACCATTTCTATATTTGCAACACAGAACATTCTACCATATATGTTCCAAAGCAAAGTCTGAATATTGTGAAAACCATTTCACAATAAGAAGACATTAACGAATCTTCTATAAACCGTTGCATATCCCAAGAATTCTGTAGCCCAAATTGCAAATGAAACATCCTTTAAAAAATGGGCCCTTTTTTCAAATTGAAAATAGAATGACAATACACCTTAAATCTTGTGTTGCAAATGTTGGCATATTTAAGACAAGAGGTCACTCCATTTTTCCTTTATTAGGTCAATTCCCAGTGGAGTCAAGATGCCAGAGGAGGTGCAGTTCTCATGCAAGTGAGGTAGAAATCCCTGCATGCGTTTGCCCTCCAAATGGAAGATGTAGTTCAACCGTTCACATCACTGCATCCCTACTCTTGGGATGGGGATGTGTCTTGCAATCATGCAACATTGCTGTCCCTGATACGCCAAAGACTCCAAGCAAACAGTAGACTTCTTTACTTGCCAATGCATATAGTTTGACTGAATATTTCTTCTTTAATCTCTTAAAGTGACCATAAATTTTGGGCCTGTCGTGGGATATTGAGCAGGAGTTCTTAGATCAATCAGGCTTGCTTGCAGTCTTGGCATGAAACTCTTTTTTTGTAATTAAAACAACCGACCAGTGATAAACCCATTCAGGGAACTGATCAGCCTTTTTAAGAGGCTTAATCCTTCCCTTTGGCTGCATGCGTCCCTTTTTACCCCTCAAAACCCAGAGCTTCAAAGAGCCCTGAAAAATTTCCCCCAAATCCGCTCTGCTACAAAGGGATAGCAAGCTCTAAGACCAGACTTACCATAGCACTTACCTGCCTGCCTCGCAATTAACTCTTTGAAACTTGATCATAACATCAAAACCAACAAATATAGCAAATACAGCATTTGCTAGTGTAGCAGGGCAATTCATGGCTCAGCTTAATCAGACAGACATGTAGACAGTGGGGTAAAGAACAATAAGAGGTGCCAAATCCAAGTAAACCAAGTATCCCTCCCCAGGACCCTTCTTGTAATTTGGGATCACAAAGAAGGTGTTAAAATTAACAGATTACTGACTGAATACAAAAAACTACCAGCCACTTTATTAGGTTCACCATGCTAGTATCAGATTGGACACCATTTTGATTTCAGAATTGCCTTAATTGTTCAAGCTATAAACTCAACAAGGGGACATTGGTACACATTGACCAAAAAACATCACTACTGGAGATGTGTCGGCTGCATTTGCATAATGCAAATCATCTGTTCCACCTCATTCCAAACTAGCTCTACTGGACTGAGATCAAAGACCATAGATATACGAAGACTGTTCACTCGCTTTATTATGACGGCAAAATTCAGTATGGCCATCGCAGCTAGGAAGCCCATGCCTTCCAGTTAGAATAGGCAATTGTCAATCTTCACCTTAAGTAAGCTCTTTTCTATGATTGTTTTAAAATGTCCGATTGAGTTGCATATGGGAAGAAGTACTAGGAATAACAATTGACACTACAGGGTCAAATTACTTGCTCAACAAGCAACTGTCTTAATGACTATAAAAGTTAAAATAAGTCTCAAGCCTTTAAGGTTCTAATGGTTGTGCCTGATTTTACATGAAGAATAAGGTCAATTGCTAGGCAATTCTTTGGAGAGGGGTCTGTATGAATTTGTTTGTGTGTTAATGCAATGCCTGTTGTTTTGCAAATTCTGTGCGCATTCTCTTTTGACTGGAGAAAATGACAGACAAACGTTAGTCTTTGCTCAAGTTTCTTTCTCTGTTCTTCCAGTGTTTGCAGCCATGTCCTCTTGTTACTATTGAAATAGCCATAAAAGACATTGGTGTGCATATGGAGTAGCTGGAGCACATTGGCGATGGCACTGGAAATAACTGAAATAGAGACACATCAGACCAGGCAAACTATTTCCACATCAGTTTTCCAGACGGATCACATCGCACAGTGTTGTGCTTGTGATGCAGAGTGCTTGGGTTCGAATCTGGTAAACCACGATTCCACACAAGAGATAAAAGCAATGTAAAAATCAAGGTAATTTTTTTTCCAAATCTTCTATTGTCCAGTTTGGCTGAGCCCTTGTGAATTGTAGCCTCAGTTTGCTGTTCACATTTGAGTGTCACTTCTGCTGCTGTAGCTCATCTGATTCAAGGTTGATGTTCAGAGGTGACCTTTAGACCTCCATTGTACAAATGCTTATTTAAATTACTGCTGACTTTCTATCTGCTTAAACTAGTCTGGCCATTCTTCTTTGGCATTAGCAAGGCTTTTCGCCCACAGAACTCCTGCTCACAGAATATTTTGTGTTTTTCAGACTATTCACTGTTTTCTGTAAACCCTAGAGATTGCTGTGCATGAAAATCCCAATAGATCTGTACTCAGACCAGCCTGTCTGGCAACAACAACCGTGCACTCTCAAAATTACTTCCTCGTCCAGATACTTGGTTTGAACTTCAGCAGATCATCTAAACCATGTCTACATTCTTTGAGTTGCTACCATATGATTGGCTGATTACACAGTTTAGTTAATAAACAGTTGAACAGATGTACCTCTTAAAGTGGCCAGTGAGTGTATATTGTACAATAAAATCAGTAAGAGTGGTCCTGGTGGATGGTTATGCTATGACATTGGTTTGGTCATTTTGAGGGATTTTGTGAAGTCCATGTACACTAGCAGTAGGGAACACGTCTAAATGGGAAAGGTTAGCAGCTAGCATGGTGGGTGGGTAAATATGTAAACATTCCCCCTGAAGGCAAAGGAATCATTGAGCCTTGACCCTGCAAGTGGGAGACGCAAGCCTTACAAGAAGATTGAAGGGAGACTCAACAGGCACATTGCTGAGGATTTAAGACAAACCCATGTCAGACGTGGCAATACATTCCCTCAGGTTGTGAGGAACATGACATTACAGGGGAAGGGGACCCTTCATTGCTCATGCACAAGCCAGTAAGGGACTTTTTTTCATTGCATTCATTTTGACCACATACCTCTTTTCCCTGCAACAACACCATGGAGTGAATGGTGAAGAAAAAATGAGAATGTAGAGAGTGATGTATGTGCAAAGTGTTAATGTACAAAATGTTAATTTTAAACATTTCTCCCCAAAATATTTGGATTAGAAGTAAAATCTGTGATATTTAAAGGCCCACTGTGCACATGGTCACATATGTTTGGCTTTTTTTCACATGGTCTTTTTTAGTTGTATAGTATGTTGCTACCAGTTATGAAGAAGTGAAGATTTAGCATTGCATTGTAATTTCGAAAATTTTAACAGTACAATAGTTTCATGATAATATCATGAAGATAAGTTACTAAAACTAAAATAGTTTGCTCAGTCTCTTAATCAGTTTGAATTTCCCAGAAATCCAAGCAAAACATTTTATCCCACTTTTAAACATTGTCTTGCCCCATCCACCCAGACAGAGAAGCTGTTAACTGTGTGAATCGACATGCTTGAGGGAAAAGGTACACTATGTGATGAAAACTTAAGAAAAAAGAAATATGATACTGTACCGATTGGTCTCCTGTACTTGTGACCGCAGCCTGTTAAGCATATTCAGAAAAATACAATAAATCTATAAATCTCAGGAAGACCGTGGTTTACCTAATACTTTAAACTGAATTTTGGAATAATGCCATTTATGAATTTGCTCCTAGAGTTGTACATGGCAATTAATCTAATTATATCTAAAACCCGGACTTGATTCAGTATTTAATGCATCTTAGGTTTTCCTTTTCTTTTCATAGGCATTTCAAAGGAACACAGAATCTGTATTCTGAAGCTGTCTTTAGAGTATAGATCCAGGGAAAGTGGTTTAAAGAACTGGATCTCATGGGAGAGTGAACTCTAGCTCTTTCGCTAATTTCCAATAATACAAATTCCATTGTGAAACTCCACAGCCACCTTTGTGCTATTATAGAGGCGCCACTGGCCATTTAAATCAACCCTATTTTGTACTACAGAAAAGAGAGTGAAAATGAGCAAAAGACATGGAGAATCTAGACTCACCTCTGCGTGATGATCCTGATTCTGATGTAGAACCTCAATGACTAACTCTGCCAGGCGTATGACATGCTCCAGTTTTTTAGCAGGTGTAGCTAGGTTAGCTACATTCTCTGAGGCAGAATGTTGGGGGAAAAGAGCAATGGTTAATATTACCGTGACTGATTAGTATATTAGTTCAATGAATCTCTAATGCCATGACCACTACAATGCAGTCTGAGGAAGCTAAGGTCATTATAACTTCTGAGCATGCAGAAAGGACAACACTGTTGATGACACTCATAACACTTCAAGAAAGATGTCAAACTTATGTCAGAAACATGTGAATGTCGCCATGAATTAACTGTTGTTAATGTAATATTTGGCAAGCTTGTGACTAAAACTGGGGTTTAAAACTCTGAAACCACAAATAGTTAGCTGAGATACTAAGAAAATATCTTGGTATTTGATTTGTCTCTCTTAATAGCAGTTTGATTCAAATCTACAGATCATGTTCTGAAATTAAATCTATTTTAATTCAGGTTTTATCTTGCATTTCAATAGAAACAAATATATCAGATCATTTGTATACAAAGTTTGCTGATATCACTTTTAAAAGAGTGTCATTTTCAAAAGAACTGGAGAATCTATGATTCCTTTAACCATAAAAATTGAGGCTTAAGTTTTTAAGTAGGCACAGAAATTTGAACCCCAGTGCATACTTATTGAATACTAATACTATATGCTTATCTATCTACATATATTACTGTTTACTGGTTGGACTTCTCACTTCTAGAACTGCTGTATGGAATAAAAGTCCAACACATGAAAGAAAGTGCAGACTAGGTTGTCAGACATATGCAACATCTGATGAAATGAGGACATAACAACACAAAGTAGTGTTTCTGGTTTTGACAAATAATCAACTTTCGTCTGAACAAGGTGAAATGAGTAAGACAGAAAACCAAAAAAGCTAAAGACATAAAACACAGACCACCTCAGCAATGCTAAGGTCTCCAATGACGGAGAAAAGAAAATCTTTAAAATATTGACTGCAACGTTACTTCAGTCATGAAGGACATTACTTATTTATCATTCCGTCTGACTCATTAATCTTGGTGTCTAGAATGTGAAATGTTCACTTTTATGCTATTGGTTTATCGGTCTGTTAAAGTTGTGGGTTATTAATGGGGTTGTGGGCACTGTACTGAAATGTTTTACACCGGAAACCATTAATATCTCACAGAAGCTCTTTCTAACTCTTCCTAAGGCCATGATGTCATCAACACAACATGATAAAGTAATGACAGTGGATCGAATGATAATCTGTGATTATCATTATCCAAATTTCATACTTTATCTATTTTCAATGTGTCCAAAATGATCCGGTCATGTCAAGCATCTAAAACCAGGACTGGGAATTAAAGAAGCGAAATATTTCTTAAATAGACAGTGATTTAGAGAAGTGGTTCTCAACTGGTGGGTTGAAATTTACTGTTAAATGCAAAAAAATGGCTATATATTTGATTGTTGATATCAAAGTTGCTTCGGAAATTCATCACAGCATAAAATATGTCCAAATTAGACTAAGCATTTGGCATTAACCTCAAAATCAATATTATTTAATGACAATACTGATTAAAAAAATCTATTTGTGTTGTTTTACATTCGCATGAAAAACATTTTGACCCTTTTGGTGTTGATTCATCCGAGTCTTGAAGAAAGACCAGTTGATAACCACTTATTTGGAAAATCTCTTGATGTCAAGATTCAGATATACTTCAGTTATCTTATTCCCAGCGCTTCAGTTGAGAAACATTTGCAAATCCTTCGGCCCTCGCATTTTAACACATTGAAAAGACTGCCACTGAAATATTTGTGAAAGATAGTATTACTTCTTGTAAGTCTGCATAATGTAACACCACCAGGCAGACTCTGCATCGCTAAGATGTTCAGTTTGTAAAGTCCTAATATCACACAAAATAACTTTCACCCCAATTTTGCGCGACAAAAAGTGCTAGAAGAATACTATCTTCACAAAAGAAAAAGAACGCACAGGGAAGGGCCTTGAGATATGGTGTGTACAGCTTAAATAAGTTATTCCTGCGACTGTGTCATGTGCTTATGCCAGGATGTGTTGAAGGGGACAGGGGATGACGTCAAACATAGCTTCACCTGGATCCTTCTGATCCTTTAGAGTTTTCTCAACTTGAGAGAAAGAGAGAGAAAGAAAAAGAGAGTCAGAGCAACATAAGGAGAGGGAGAAATAAGGGAAAGAGAGAAAAGGGAGAGTCGCAGCATCCCTGGTAATCTCACTCTCGGTCGCTCTTCGGAACAGAAATGAGTGTGTTTGATATTAAAAAGTGACACACATACATATAAAAAACAAAGACAAACAAAACACACGTAAATATTTACCTGGAACGACAAGAACAAAAACATATAGCAGAATAGCAACTGAACAACATACTGAACAGAGGGACGATAGCATTGACGAATCGGATTTAAAAATCACGAACAAGACAAACTTGTGATGTTGGAACATATAAGTCGATGTCTCGTACTAACTCCTGCTCTCCCGGTAGTTCAGGCACCTGTTGATGTGTCTGGAACCCCCCAGTCAAACCACCTACCACACCACAGCAACGATATACACTCAGACAAAGTAAAAAAGAGCGAGCAAAGTAAAAATGCATTCAAGTCACAGACATGAGCTTCAACCAAAAACGAACAAGAGGAAGCTGAACGCACGCATCAGTCATGTCCTGTTACAAACAGATGGAACGTCGCTGCCAATCAGAGCTCTACATGTTGTTCTCTACGTTTAGTTTCTGTCGTCTGTGTGTGAAAATGGCAAAACAGAAAAGCTCCAAGAAGGATGTGAGATGGAGGGTTGGTTGGATGAGAAAGGTAAAGGATGAGGGGTTGTTACTCACGGATGGTTAAATCCATCACTTGTGTTGCCAAGGAGTAGACAGGATGATCATACATTTCCCTCTTTTTTCCTAAAGAAAAAGAGGATTCCGGCATGCAAGAGTTTGGGGTCAGAGGAAAGGGGATCAAGGGTTGGATAGGATGAAGGGATGTCTTGTGTTAAGGGTGGTTTTTTTTTTTTTTTCAAGAAGAATAAAATCAGAGTTTGGAAAACCTCCGATTCACACAATTTGATTTGATAGTTAAGCCCTTAAACCACAATCACCCTTAATTTGTTCACTAAAATGAAGTATAAAGTGGAGGTGGTAAACTTTTAAAGGTGCACTGCCATTCAAAAGATTGGGCTAATACGGGTGCTTTCACTTGTTTGAAACATTTGTTTCAGAATTTGGCAGATTTTCTCCCTTAATTCAGATTATTTAGGTATACGTGAATATGACAGTTGCACACAGATCCACAACAAAAAATGATGGAACAAGGTGGATTTAAGGTGAGAGAGCTATTAGATCAAATAAGCCAACAAACCAAGTGGTTTAACCAATGAGAGAGCAGTCGTACTCACATGTGACTTGCATAAACACATTTTTAATCACTTTTTTTCAATTTTGCCAAATCAAAAACAAAATGCAAGGTCTGAAAACACCCAATGATTAAAATAAAATTTTATATTACATTTTTTTTAGCGAGAATATATTAAACTGATCAAAAGTGACATTCCAATCTAACAGGGAAATGTGTTTTGATGGATTAGTGGCCAATTCACGGCTAAATCCCATAAAAAAAGGCTGATTATTACAAAGAAGGTCCATCTCTAAACATAACTATCACTGAGGTGTGAACAGATTAGACCAAATATATTAAATGAAATTGTACAAATTTATACAAATTCATGGTTTACATTATTTAAAAACTACTTTACAAATAACAAATAAGTGCTGTCCTTTGGCATCTCCACTAAATAATAAAGTTTTCATTTTTCATAATAATAAGAAATTATTCTTGAACACCAAGAGTCATTTTCATGAGGATCGTGTGACACTGAAGACTGAAAATTGAGTTCTGTTATCATTTTGATAATTACTTTTAAACATAAAACTTTTTTATTGTAATAAAATATCTCAAAATTAGTGAATACACCCTCTTAACACCCCAAAGTTCTGAATGATAGTACATCTGTCATCTGAAATGCACAATTTCCTTTTTTTTCATGAATTCCATGAAATGTACTGATTTCACTGGCTCCTTATATTTCAGAGCTGCCAGCCTTTTTTATGGAGAAGAGCAGTTTAGACTTTCAGCAAAAATCTCCTTTCTGTTTCACTGAAGAAAAAGAAAATGACATGCATTTCAAATGACATGAGGAGGATGAGTAACTGATGTCACATTTGAGAAAGCTTTTCTCACTCAAGTCTTGTTTTCCACCTGAAAATAATATCAATTTCGGTCAATCGGATGGCAAGCAGACAATGAGGAAGTATTGCTATTTACATCTTCTGTTACGTCCATCTCTTTTGGCACACTTTCAGATTTTTTGTATGCTGTATGAGCCTTTTCTGGTCTCTCTTTTTAATTTTGCTAAATATGTTTACCTAAAATTTACAAAGAGTATAAACACAAAAGCATAAAATGGAAAATACATTCTGTTTCTGCTCTGACAGCTGCAAAATGGACTATGAATGCTGTGGGTTTGTGTGTTAAGCAGGAATGGGAAGAAAACATTGTGCTTTCACCTTCAAATTAAACTCACGATATCAGATAGTGTAAATGTAGTCTTAAACTTCACTAATCCAGATACATTTGAAAAGGGCGTTTTCATCCAAAAACCATGTCCACACTATCATTTTCTATTCTTTCCATCATCCACGTTAAAACAACTGAAAATGTTAATGTACTGCGCATATACACAGATGTAAGACGCTTTTACTAGCGTCATATACTCCTGGCATTTATTTACTTTCCTTCTTTTCGAAACGTCGAGGCAAAATGTTACAACTGTCATCCGCTTCCTTCGCTCTGCTTTACAATGTTGTCCACATGTTAGCTGAATTGGTCACATGACTAAAATGCATAACAGTTTTCAAATGTATCGTCTTTGGGAGCGTTTTCAGAAAGATATGTTTTCGTTTCCTTAAAAAAGAGAGAAAAATATGTGTTTTTAAACGAAAACCTATTAGTGTAGACATCTGTCTAGCTTGCTTCAAAAACACGAACTATAATGTTTAACAAGGTCACTAGCTGGAAAGTTGCTGGAAAGTGGTAAAGATGTCAAGTGTGTTTTGCATTAAATGGATACTCAAATGTGGACAAGCTCATAACATTACAGACTCTGTTTGCGTTTGTGTTTAATGTCACCCACTTGTGATTGGACTGTCGAAAAATGCATTTTAGCACCAGGTATAAACCAGCTCTCTATTTCAAGGCTCATTAAAAAGGCACTCTTGAAAACCAACAATGCGTTGCAAAAGACCATTTTGTGGAATATGCATCACTGGTTTGTCGCCATATTCAAAATAAGCACCAAAAACCAATGACTTGATGAAGTAGATGACCTAAAATGATATTCAAAATACAAACATTGTCCTCAAAACCAGCCCACCTTCTCCTTAACAAACAGATTCCTCTCTTTATTGGCCTTCCTTTGCTTATTTGTAATCCTCTTTCACGCCTGTTGCCCAAGCTGGCATTGCTTCATACAGTAGATGTTTCTCTGTTCTACTCAACCTGTTTCTCCCCTAATAGGCTTCTCTGTCCTCTCCCACATACTTCATCTCTTTCACCGCAAGATTTGTCCCCATTCCTGCATTTCTTTTAGTTGACTGACTCATTTTCCTTGCTCCTTTCCCTCCTCCGTAACCATTCCTCTACCCTGATGTCGTTTATCATCCTGATCTGAGTCATAACAATGAAAGAGAGAATGTGTGGAGAGCATCTGAAAAATGTCCATTCTCCAGTTTTCTATGTTATCGCAGCAGAAAGGAAATGGTTAGAAGCTCTTCTTTGTGTGGATTTGAATGCATTTTTACACACAAGTCCACAAAAGGAGAAGGAACAAGACATTTAAACCTTTCTTGAAAACAATGAAGGAAAAAAATGCAGTAATTGACCTTGGGATAAACAGGTATGCGGTTTCAAACAATAATATACTTTGAGTTCAAGGAAATTAAATTAAATTAAATTAAATTAAATTAAATTAAATTAAATTAA
>CAIGQQ010033975.1:695328-729192 GCA_903798035.1 Danio albolineatus | reverse complement strand
AATTAAATTAAATTAAATTAAATTAAATTAAATTAAATTAAATTAAAAAACATAAAATACAATAAAATAAATAAAATAAAATAATAAAAATAAAACAAATAAAATAAAATTATTAAATAAAAATAATTTAAAAATAAAATAAAAAAATACATAAAATAATACAATAAAGTAAATAAGATAATAAAATAATGAAATAAAAAATACATAAAATAATACAATAAAAGAAATAAAATCAAGTCAAGCATAGTAAAATAAAATAAAATTTAAGACTTAAAATAATACAATAAAAAAAATAAAATAAAAGAATTAAATAAATAAAAATTATGAAAAATGTTAATAAAAATTCATAATAATACAATAAAAGAAATAAAATTTAATTAAAAAATTAAATAAAGTAATTAAATAAAATAATTAAAACGTAAATCAAACATACATAAAATGATACAAAATAAAGTAAAAAATAAAATTAATAAAATTAAACTTAATTGAATTAAATGATTAAAGAAATGCAATAAAATAATAAAAATGTAAATAATAGAATTAAATAAAATTATTGAATGAAATATATAATTTTTAATTAAATTTTAAAAAGTGTTAAGCAAACCATCAAAAATACATTCACAGCTTAAACAAAAGCTTCAGTTACCCAAACCTAAATTTCCTTTCCTCTCACAAACTGCAAGTACAAGAACAGATTATTTATTTTAAGCACATTATTCAAATAGGAAATAGCTTCAAATGAATGGAAACCGAGAGAAATAGTACAAAAGTTCATTTCTAGTTCAAATCATAGAATGGTTAAGTGCTTTAAAATCACAGTGCTGTGAAAGAAGAGAGCAACGCTAGTCACCTTCCACTCTGGCGTAGTCAGTGATGCGCTGGTAGTTAATTTGAGCTGCTTGCTCTAGGCATTTACGAATGACAGCCTTGACTTCTTCCTGCGGCACGGGGGTCACAATGTCCTTCATGAGCACCTGTGAAAAAAACAACAACCCCAAAACAAACTCCAACTCATTATCTTGTGGCATAAAATGAGTCTTTTTATGAACGAGTCATACTTTTGAATTCATTTGAAACTTTTTATGCAAAATGATTAATGGCCAAACAAGTAAACAGAGACAGGTGGCGCCGAACAAAATACCATCAATTGCTTCTCTTTTTCGTCTATTGCTGCTACTGTGAATCAATATAAGCAATGTTGTCATTACCCTCTCCAGCAAAGACAGAGTGGCTTTCAATGCTCCCTCAGGGCGACCGAATGGAAAGCAATACCTGCAATGATAAAAATTGCACCGTGGGTTTGGGAAATCCTGTACAATTATATTTTGGAACGCAAATGTTGAGAAAACAACAGATTGGTGTACACTAGTGGTTCCTCCCAAAACAGTGATAAACGTAAATAACCAATACAAATCTTTTTTAAAGCAGAATTAACAGGCAAGACAGGGTTTTTTTTGTGGTCTTTTTCAAAAAAAAATTCTAATTTCTAAAGTCTAATGGAAAGAAGACATCCTAAATCAACTTAAAATAGTCAATCAATTTCCAAAAGTAGATTTCAATTACAGTATATATTTCGAAAGGCAATTTTCTCAACATGTGTCTTTTGGAGAATCATAAATCTCCTCATTTATTCTTTAAACTAAATCCACAATTATAACTAATGAGGAAAAGCAAACTGTAATTTGTTCCTTTTCACATCTGGAATAATCTTCCTGATAATGTCCGAGGCTTAGACACTCTCAGTTTAAATCTAGACAAAAAAACATATCTTTTTAATAAAGCATATACACAATGCATCACATAACTGTATGGTCCATATAAACGCATCTCTTCAAATACATTCTTTCACACTAACATTCATTTCTTTGTTTGACGCTAATTCTCTTTCCTTTGCTTTCTATTTCTACCTCAAGATGCCCATCTAAAGATTGTGCAGTGCTGCTCGATCAGATCCAAGACCTGTGAAGAGATCATGCCAACACTACGAGGACTGAAAAAGATGAAGCCAACTCTCTACGTGTAACCCACAGGTCCAACACCACCCAACCGCTCTGAGCTGGGATCGAACCGGCGACTCTTTGCTTGTGATTTGGTTGCTCTAACAAGAAAGCTAAAGACCATGGACTCTAGTATATATTGCTAGAGCACCTTTAGAGGTCAGAAGAGTGAGGTTTACCTGCACAGCACTTCACTAATTGGCCTCTGTTACACTTACCCCCTAAACCTCACTCGCATCCGGGTCACGGCACCAATGCAACATGCCAGTCCTATACCACCTAACCTGCTTCAAGCTAGGATCAAATTGGCGACTCTTTGCTTGCGCGTCAATTGCTCCAACAAGGAGGCTAATGGCCACGGCCTCTAGTGTCTTTTCCAAGAGCACCTTTTCAGATTCAGAGGAGTGAGGTTTACCTGCACAATACTTCACTAGTTGGCCTGTTACACTCACCTCCTCTAAACCTCACTCATGTTTGGGTCACAGCACTTAATGTGCTACACTCTCCAACCCGCTCCAAGCTGGGATCGAACCAGTAACTCTTTGCATGCGAGTCGATTGCTCTAACAAGGAGGCTAAAGACCATGGCCTCTAGTGTCTTTTGCTAGAGCACATTTTTGGATTCAGGAGTGAGGTTTACCTGCACAGCACTTCACTAGCTATATTAGTGCAGGTCAACTATGTATATATACTGCCAACCATATACACAACACCTTAACTTTCTGATTTTGACTGTCATGTAATAACATGCACCATTAGTAAAGCTGCTTTGGAATAATAATTCTCGTGAAGAGCACTATACAAATAAGCTTGAATTGAATGAATTTGTGAATTCTCTGGTGAATTTCTCATATCCAGCTTAATACAATATTTGGTCAAGCTTTTGTACCATGCGTTAACTAGTAAATCACCTTTTATGTTGTTTATATTCACAAAAATCATCTATTCTGCCTTATAAACTGTGCATTATGCAGTCCACGCTGATACCATTTAAAAAAGAGAACATTAACATTTGATTGTTGGATTGCAATTCAGTGCACAACATATAACCTGCATCCTGATGAATATAAATAAATATAAACACATCTGAAACATGGCAGCATTTTTTTATGCAACTATTTAGATTTAGAAGAAATGACATCAGTATTTTATAGCGTAAAACAAACATTACATTTGACATAAACACATACTGTAATTAGTAACTGTAAAAAGGAAACAATTGGAGCAATTTTTCCATAGCTGTATGTGTAAATTATTTCGATTTCTATTTTTTATACATCAAAAAGGTAAAACTGTATGTAGTATTAAGGTAAAATAAAGCTTTTGTACCATGTATTAACTGGTAAATCACCTACTGTGTTGTTTATATTTACAAAATACATCTATTCTGTCTTCTAAATTGTGCATTGTACACTGATATCATTTTAAAAAAAGATTCATTTTAATTTCATTAGCTATGTTTCCCTCCAAAAATGCGAATGAACTTTGTGCAAAACTGGATTACCACATAAAAGACGTGCGAATAAAGCAGCATTTCCATCAAAGCGGACAAAATCGTCACTTCCTGATTAACTTGCGCCAAATATCAAAAGTAAAAGCGTGATTTGCTGCAGTAGAGAAGCTCATTTAATAAATGACTTGTGCCTCAGAAGCTAATCCTGACACGCAGTGAACGCGCGGTGGCGTTTGAAGGTACAAGACACGGAGTACAGATGCTCTTGATTCTGGAGGTCATTAATAATATAATAACACAACTACTTAAACGATAACGCGTTTTAGAATTACCATAACAACATTTCAGATGCTTTACGATATCTCAGCCTGCTGGTTTGTCCATTTACACACATTTTCATCACATGATCGCTTATAACAAAATCCCATGACCTTTTTTTAATGAGCACACTGGAATTTATGCGGTAAAAGTGTTTCCATCACAGTTTATGCGCATCTTTTCTTATCGAATAAAAAGTTTATCCTACTAAGTTATGCGCATTAATTTTTTATGCGCATTTTCAAAATGTATGCGTACCATGGTGTTTCCATCAACCTTTTTTTGTGAGCAAATCCAAAATGCGAATAAAAATAGCTGGATGGAAACGTAGCTATTGTTGGATTGTAATTCAATGCACAACATAAAACCTGCATCCTGAAACAAAAACAGAAGAACCGCTAATGTACATGACTTGTAAAATGTTCAATAACGGCTTGAGTTTACATACTCACCTAAAGTTTGTGATCTGGTTCTCCAGAAGGACACGTAATCGCTCTTTGATTTCCTCAAACCGCTCTTTCTCCTCCACCGTTACTGTTCCAAGACCATCCGGCCTATTTTACAAGTCAAACAGGCTATTATTTGCAAACAGATTAGGACGAAAGATCAATCTGAGCCATGACTAAAGTAATGCAAATCAAAAGAAAGTCTCAAGCTGACTGATTTATTATTACACCTAATTATGATGCTGTATAATTGCTTTTTAAAGCTCAGTATATTTTGGGTCAAAGCTAATCAAACCACATTAACATTTCAGTATCCAGTACGTTGCAGTAAAATACAGGCCTGTTACAGAGAGAGGGAGAGAGAGCATCTAACCAGAAGCAATGTCTGGCTTTCTTAAATCTAATAGACTGGCTGTAAATGTATTTGTAGGCAGCAGATGGGACCCTGTTGTGATACTCATGGGGGACATTGTTTCCAGCCCATTTTTTTATTTACAGCTATCGATGTCACAATGCTCCACTCGGGTGCCATATTGCATTAAAATATATTTAATACACCCATGAGCCACAGCACAATAAATATACTATCAACAAGGCAGTGGGAAGAGAAAGCACACAGTGAGCGCATACACACAACGCTTTCAAGGTATTTTTTTAACTCTCTGGACTATCTAGTCTCTCTCTGACTTTTGTTTTGTCTAAAAATTAATATAAACACGTCTGAAAATATGACCAAACTCTTAATTTGACATTTGGTAATTGAACGAACATTACATTGACATAAACACATACTGTAATTATAAACGGTAAAAAGTAAACAATTGGACTATTTTTTCCATGCGGTATGTGTAAATTTATATTCCAATTTCTATTTTTTATTCATCAAAAAGGTAATACAGTATGTAGTATTAAAGGTGCGGTATGTAAGTTTGACACCCAGTGGTTGAACTAGGTATTGCATTCCTGGATCAAAAGAGGAGTCAGTGTTAAATGCTAATAATGTGAATTTGAATGCCATTTTACATGACATTTATTGCCATATACTGAAAGCAGCAGCAGATAGTTCACCTCAGATCTTGAAAATACATTAAACTGTTTGAAACCGAACTTTAGAACTGTGACTTAACACAAGCCAACACATATCAGTGATTCAGCATGTACATTTAACAATGTTAAAGAGGTTTAATACGTATTAATTGAACTACTTCGTGGGTGAGTGCATATTTTGTGCTTCTGAATGGCTGTTTAAATTTCTGTCATGTTTTGTCTGGTGCAAACAGCCAAATTGCTTATCACTGCAAATCTCTTCACGTAGCGTGTTGTTAGGACATGGGGTGACAATGTAACCTGCTCACCTAATCTTTACGTACATAATATATTTATATTATTTGCTAATTAATAACCTCATGTGTAACTCTGAATCTGCGTCTCATTTTTGAGTCTGCTACTGTCCACCAGAGGTCGTATTTCGGTCATGGGCGCATGCTTTGAGAGTCTTTTGAATGAATAAATGAATGGAATACGCTGTTTTCCAACAAGGCAACCTGGGATGCTGAAATATAATTGGCTAAATTGGCATTGGGCAGGTTAAAACGACAAAAACAAAGACAGCTTTCTGGCACAGAACAGACATTTTTAAAGCAAAATACCTGACTTCTTCATTGTTTTTTCAAGAATGTTCACTTGGCATGTTTCTTAAATATCTGCAAACATACTATAGTATTTTTATGCTTTAGAAGAGTCAGAAACTTGCATACTGCACCTTTAAGGTAAAAACATGTTAATGTTGAAAACTTTAGAATTGACTAATATGTTAGCCTTTTGTGTTAAATTTTATAGCTCTTAATTTAGGTACATTAAAGTTAAATATAAAAAAATATTCATTCATTTTCATTCATTCATTCATTTATTCATTCACAGCGGGATGAACCACCAACTATTCCGGCATATGTTTTACGCAGTGGATTCCCTTCCAGCCACAACCCAGTACTGGGAACCACCCATACACTATCAAATTCACACACACACTCATACTTTATGGCCAGTTTAGCTGTTCCAAATCATTTCTGATTTGTCTTTGGACTGTGGGGGAAACCAAAGGACCCAGAGGAAACCCACGTGAACATGGGGAGAGTATGCAAACTCCACACAGAAATGCCAACTGGCAGGCCGGGACTCAAACCAGCAACCTTCTTGCTGTGAGGTGACAGTGCTAACCACTGAGCCACCATGCCGCCCTTAATACTAAAAAATTAAAACAATAATAATAATAATAAAATTAAAATGCCTTTTGTGCTTGGTTTTAGGGTGAACTCCAATACTTTAAAAACATCCTGAGCTTTTAAACATTTTACTTTCTGTGCTTTCATTTTTCACTTTCATTTTCTGCTGCATTATACATGTCAGTTGATATGAACATCTCCTTGATTATCCCTCTTACCTTGTGCTTTCAGGGCCCAGCAGTGTTTTACATTTCCTCTTTTTTTTAGACTCCTTTTTCCCTCCTGACTTTGAACCAGCCCCCTGTAACTCAGACCCCCTCTGACTATCAGGAACATGTAATGAATGAGCAACACAATGAGATTTGGAAAGTAAAAGAACAACAAAAAAAGGAGAATGGAAAGTGCAGTGGCTGAAAGAATATTGCTGAGGCTTGGGAAGTGGAGAAGAAATGAAAAATGATTGAGAACAAAAGACACAACAAATCAAACAAAATTCTAAAAATTATACAAAAACATTCACATGGGAAATTATAACAAACTCTAAAGCAAAGGTGTCAAAATGTGCTGATGGTTTGTAAAGAATCCTTGGTTTTCCACCCTGCTTCCTTAATCTGTACTTCTCCCAAAACCCCAATGTTGCATATAGAAGTGTGTACCTGTTTCCATGAACATGGGAGGCACAGAAAGCGAAGCTGTAGTGCAGCAGCGTGGGGTCGATCATGTGCCCGGCGTCTGCCCGCTCCAGCAGGTCTCCAAGATAACACAGATGTCTATGGCATCCTCTCACCCCATTCCTGGCACAGTACTCATCCAGAACAAAGACCTGACCAGGGCTGAACCAGCCCTACAAATACAGAACAAGCACATACATTTTGGAAATGATGGGATTAGCTGATGCATACTGTAAAATGTTTTACGCAAGAAATTGATTATTAAAACTTTAAATAATATCCTTGAATTAGAATATTTTTTGTATTTTGTGATTTGTGTTTTTATATTTTTCCTTGTTTATTTATGCTTTTGAATTGCATTATGGCATCTTGCTTTTTATTCTGACAACTTTTAACCTTAAAAAGTGACTTGTAATAGCATTTTTAATAGTTTAAATTGTCTGGATTGGTGTTGTATATAGCGGTACAAAAACCTTTTTTTTAATAATAAGCTGGGAGTACATGTTTTATTTCTCTATATATTATTTCCCTATATATTATATTATTAAAAACTAAGCCCATAATTTTTCAACATCAAAAGTAGACAGAGCAAAGATCAACGCTACATAATGCAATTAACAAATGTAAATAAATGGAAAACACTTGTCACAACATAGGGATTCTAATAATTAACTGATTTTATTTTATTTTTGCAATGTAGTATGTTTTACAATAAAATACTAATATAGGCTAGATTTGCTAAACAGGGCAAATTTACAAGATTTACAATGCGCAAATAAAATAACAAAGATGCAGCATCTCATTTACTTATACACCAATGCAATAAGCAGCACAAATTAGCATAGTGGCAAATAAGCAGAGCTAATGCTCATAAGGTGCAGGTGATCTACTATGGCTAGGAACAGTGCAATATTTTTTTCTACTCCGGGGCCAGGGATAACTGGGTGGGGCTATAATAATAATAATAATAATAATAATAATAATAATAATAATAATAATAATTATTATTATTATTATTATTATTATTATTATTATTATTACAATAACAGCCATAATTTAATTTAATATAATTTACTCAGTTTTCAAATACTTGCACAATTAACATATGTTGATTTTAGTGATTTCCCCCTATTCCTTCATTTGTGATAATTGGCTTCACCGTTATTGAACTGTTTTAAGTTAAATTACGATATGCGAAAGTAAGCAACACAGTTTCCAGAGTTTATTGTTATACTGCATGAGCATTCAGTAAACATTTTTACGATTTTAAAATGAATTTGAATGAAACTCGAGTCAACTATTTACCTGACTGATTTGATGAAAATTCTCATAATACATTAATAATAAACTTGAAAGTAGCATCTTAAAGCTCTTTACAAATATACATGCAAAACGTACAGAGGTAAAAAAACACATAAAAGGAAACATGCATAAAAGTTTAAAAAGTGAAGCAATTCTAATAAACATAAAGAAATATTTAAAACCACAACTTGAAAAAAAACAACATACACATCTACCCTGAAAAGGAAGGTTATACATATAATATGTGGGGTTGCTAAAACTATGTTGTCGGCAAGATGGTGCTGTACATCAGTAAATGTCTACACCTTCTCCACACTTAAATCCAACCATCACAGTTATTAATGTCTATACCTACCACAACCCTAAACCCAACCATCATCGTTATTACACCTATCCCAAACCTAAACCCAACCGTCATAGTTAGTAATGTCTACACCTCCCTCAACGCTTAACCCAACCATCGCAGTTATTAATGTCTACACCTACACAGATGAAGTCAGCGAGTTGCATGGTGTAGTCGCTAAATGAATGAATATAATAGTATATCAAATTAATTGTTTGTGGATACATTTGGAGAAGACTCATGAAAACATTTGGTGAAAATGTTGTCCGTTAAGTATTTCCGCCATCTTGCCAACAACATCTCGTGACATCTTGCATGGTTCAATGAGATCTCAATAACTACAAGTTACACCTGTCTAACTTATTACAAGTTACGCCCCTTCATGTTTCAGCCCCCGTCTTGCAGTCCGCAGACAGATACACTTGCACAATTTGACTAATACACCGTGCGACACTAATTGCTCTGCATTGAAATCAGCAAAAAAACTAAAATCTAAATCTTACCAGACATGCAAAGTTGTCATTGAGCCTGTGGTCCAGCGTGAGCCTCTGCATCATCTCAAACAATGAGGCATGATCAAAGCTACATGGGTTAGCTGAGATAAACTCATCCATGCCGTGCTTCTGTGCCCTGTCAGCATCTATTCGAGACGAGTTTAAGGAAGAGGCAGTTAGCAAACAGCAAGGGGAACGATTTGTTCTCCTCTCACCACAAAAAAACAAAAATATAAATAAATGAAATAAAACACCTACAATGAGTAGTCTATGGCAAATCAAGGACATTGAGCTTTTCACATTGTCAACTTGCAGCAAAAGTCAAGCAGAGTTCAATCGGACCTGGCAAATGTGGAACTGAGTGATCGCAATGCTCAGCTCACATTCGGTCTGGACGTGCATGCATGAGCTGATCTCTTTTCTGTTTTCTCAGTCAAAAGCTTTTGAGTGCCAAAGCCACCGATGGCTTGGATTCCGAATGATGACTTTTAATGTAGTTTCTTTCACATGAATACAATAGATTCTGCCATTCGCAATTGGATAATGTCACTCGTTTCGAGAGAAGATGGATTGTGTGCTTTGTTAAAATAGTAATGTTGAAAAAGAAAATCAGGGGCAACCTTTTTGTGTTTTAATTAGCAAACCTGGTATTTTTACATCTGACATAATTCAGTAGTTTAACTGAAATGACTATGTAAGTCTCCAAAAGCAATCATTGAGATATTAGCTAAAGATCCCATGAAATAGCTTAATATGTTTAATAATTGCTGAATTAAAAAATATATATTTTGAATCAACTGTTTAATTTAATATACAGCTCTGGATTTTTTTTTTCAAAACACCTCAAATAATTTTTTTCTTATACTGAAAGTGGCTCATTTATTTGACCATAAGTCCATTAACGTAAAATGGCTAATTATTTAATTTTCAAATACCTGTTTTGTAGTTTAATAAGTAAAAATAGTGTGATTCATTTCTGCATTTTCACTCCAGTTATCAGTGTCACATGATCATTCAGAAAATATTTTAATACTCTATACTGATTCAGTGCTTTAAAAATATCTCTTGATATTTGCACTGTTTAACTGAGCTGCTTAAGGTGCCGTTCACATATTGCGTCTTTTCTGAAGACAAGTTCATTATTTCCAATGAAGGCGCATGGTTTGCGGGCGAGGTTGATAGTCGCCTAGCAACAACCGATGACAAAGGAGTGCAACAAACTGACTATTTTGTTCTCTTCAACTTATGGATGCATTTTTTTGCAGGTTTTGTTTTCACGAGTCCACCAGAGGCTGCTGTGTACGCTTCTGCAGATCTCAAATTTCTCTTGTGAGTGCCATTCGCACCTGCGGTTTTCATGTAAACCCACCAGAGGTGGCTGTTGACTGACTAACTGACTTAATGACTAACTGACTGATCGACGACTCCTTCTCTAAACCCAACCAATAGTATTTTTAAAAGCACAGATCAACCCGCCCACCCCTTTCCATAAACCAAACCGACAGTTTTAAAAAGCAATCCAGAAAAAGAAGAGCCCTACCCTAATTTTTACCATGTTTTTCTTCACCAGACTTGAACTCTGTCGTTGTGGTCAGCTCCTCTTTGCGTCTCAATTTCGCCGACGTACATGGCAAGCTAACTGGATAAACTGGCAACAACGGGAAACAGTCCAGACGTAGGTAAGCAGTCAGCTGGTAAGCGCGAATAGGAACGGAGTCATACCGCCCTATAGCGTTCATTTTAAAAACAAAATGCACCCATACGTACTTCTGGCTACATAATTCACGTTCTTCAGAAACGTATATAGTGCTACATTTTCAGAATGAGCCTGTGTTGCCTAGTTCAACACACTTTTTCACTCGGCCCCTCCTCTGACAAATTCACACAAGCACAGGTTGCCAGATTGACAACACCAACAGGAGGGTGTCTGATTATTAAGCCTAAACCGTGTCCTAACTAAGAGCAACGATATGCGATTGAAAGAATATTTTTCTTATTAAAAGGAATTTTTGTCCTAACCAACACCTGAAATTTCTATTTTAGAAACAGCTTCTATATCTCACAGTTACTCAATGTTAATTGCTAATATACTGATTTGATGCTTTAAAAACATTTCTTGATACTATATAACTGTTTAATTGAGCTGCTTAAGGGCCCATTCACATAATGCGTCTTTTCTGCTCGCAGGTTCGTTATTTCCAGTGGAGACGCGAGATTTGCGGGCATATACTGGGAGGTTAATGGTTGTTTAGCAATAACAGACAACAAAGAAGCAAGTGCACAAAGCGCGTTAAAAATGAGGAAGGAAGCATCGTGCTCGCCCTTTCGACATGCGTTTAGGCATGATATGTGAATGGCTTCTAATATTTTTTGTGGCAACTGATTATCTCTGATAATTTGAAAGTTTAAAAGAACATTTATTTTTATAGAAATCTTTTGTAGCATTAAAATTTTTATAATTTTCAACAAACTATTGATTAAAAAATAAATAAACAAACAAATGTATAAATCAAATGTAACATTTTTATCATCATTTTAAATTTTTTTATCATCATTTAATCATAAAAATATAATCATTTTCAAATAAAACTATTGATTTCACAGAATAAATAAACAAATGTATAAATCTTATAGCTCCAAACTTGTGAGCATTTATGTAGATTAACTTAATGCATAAAAGACATAAGTTCAATATTTCATGGGCTCTTTAATATGCTCAATGTTATAGACTAAATGCAACCAAATACCAAACCAGCTATGCTAATCTTATGCTAATTTTCTTTTGAAAAAAGTAAATAAACATCAAGCTATTCTGGCCCCCAGAAAAATTAGTTTATTAGCAACAGAATGATAGAATCTAAATCTGTGCAGTGATGAACGTGCTCTAATGAGGGGGAAATGTGAAGAAAGAATGTGCATCGTGTGTCTACATAACAACAATGAACTCACACCTCTTTATTTTGAAGACATGTGACTAAAGTAAACATCTGAATCCTGTAGAAATCCAATAAATACTATACGGATCTGCCTAATTAGAGGAACTACGTTATCCTCTGGCTTTCGCTACAGTTACACTAATCTAAGAGAGAAGACAAAGAAAAAAAAACAACAGAGGCACATGAAAATAAATGACAGATATCAGACAAACTGAATGGGTTGAGAAAAAAGATAAACGCTAGAACGAATAGCAAAAGAGCCTAAGAAAGTACTACGCAACTCAGGACGATAACGAAATGAGGAAAAAAAGGATGTGTAAAAATACACAACAGCTATATGAATCATGGAATTAAAGGTAGGGAAATAAGAAAAGGCGTCCTAAAATCTTTGAGATTAAAGAATGTGCCTTCCTCGTTTGCATTGTACATTTCTACAGTGCATTAATTAAAATAATGTGCTTCCACGTTCCATTTAAATGAGACTTAGGACTTATGCTAATAAGCTAGGAACCAATTCCTACCCTGTTATTTTCCCATTATAAAATACTTTTTAAAATGATTTTACATGATGGATGTCTTTCACATGCAGGAACACAGCGAAACCCTCCACTGTGCTTTCCAATGGCATGCAAGAAAAAGGGAATAGGAGGGAAAAAATAGCTGTAACATTTTCCGCTTGCCTATCCATTAGCATTCTGGATTTTTCTCTTAGCATTTGCAAGTTGACAATACTGGAGAGATTTTTCAGTGTGTTCACGCGGGTTGCTGAGCACACTGACAAGCAAGTCACCTCAGTGGCGTGCCGACAGGCTAGCATTATCCTTCTATAGTGCAAATACACGGCTTTAGCAAGAAGCCAACAGAGGCTAAAAAGTAATTCATTCATTCTCTGTAACAAAAGAATGGAGTGTAATCAAAAGAAAAAAAAGGGAAGAAAATGAACTTGTCTTTCCATCAGCATCTGAATGGACAACATGACATCAAAATGCTCACCTACTCAAGCAGTTTAAGGGCAAACACACACAGGTGCAAATAATGAGCGCTATCTTTGCTAAGATCTACTTTGGGTTTAGGAACTACGTTAAAAAGCCCTCTGGACCAAAGAGAATTAGGAGTATTTCTAGGTGAGGAGGGACGGCAGCGCCTGCTCCTTCACATTGGCATTCAGAATACTCCACTTACATATTTGCCAACTCTTGTGAAGCTTAAGTTCGAAATTAAAGAAATTATAAATGCAACTGATCCCTCAAGAGTAAAGTCCAAGTAGTCAGAAATGCACAAAGCTTCTTCTTCGCTGCTGCTGCTGGTGGTGATTTTGCTTTGTCGTTCATCCCAAATGCATACATTCTCAATCAGTTGACCGTTAAATTTCTGAGAATTGATTCAATCTGAATAGGACCAGACCAGACACACCCCCATCTTCTACTTTACTCTGAGAGGTTTTGTGATGCCAATGATGTTTATGTAGAGAAGGCAATTATGCAAATAAATCATAGCCAATATTAACTTAGCTGAATGATAAGTACAAACGCGCTAATTGACATGCAACCTAAACTGGCAGGAGTAATGAAAGTTTGTAGTTTGAACCATCATCAAAAAAGTCCAACGGAAAAAGTAACATAATCTACTTAGGTCTAAGGCATGAGGAGTGAGATTTGAAAAGGAGGAGGGAAAAAAAAAGAACGAGAGAAAAAGGATAAAGAGAGAGAGAGAGAGAGAGCACGTTGCATTGGTCAGATAATGGTTTTAGGATTATCTGACTTGGTGCTAGCTAACAGGTTAGCACTTACCCTTGAGTCCAGCTAGAAGACAGCAGGGTAAGAAGGGACAAACCAGAATAACATAAAGACTAGCAACAAGGCTGAAGGAAAAAAGCAGACACGAAAACCCTGACTCCACTACAGCTGCAGGACTAAAGAAGGGTACAAGCAAAGCATGAACCAAGTAAAAATAAAAACACAACGTAAAGTACAACGACCTGTACCAACATGATAGTGCGCTTTTAACTGGTGCGTGGTCGGATCGAGTAGAGGAAGAAAGAAAGAAAGAAAGAAAGAAAGAAAAGAAAGAAAGGAAGGAAGGAAGGAAGGAAGGAAGGAAGAAAGAAAGAAAGAAAGAAAGAAAGAAAAGAAAGAAAGGAAGGAAGGAAGGAAGGAAGGAAGGAAGAAAGAAAGAAAGAAAGAAAGAAAGAAAAGAAAGAAAGGAAGGAAGGAAGGAAGGAAGGAAGGAAGAAAGAAAGAAAGAAAGAAAGAAAGAAAAGAAAGAAAGGAAGGAAGGAAGGAAGGAAGGAAGGAAGAAAGAAAGAAAGAAAGAAAGAAAGAAAAGAAAGAAAGGAAGGAAGGAAGGAAGGAAGGAAGGAAGAAAGAAAGAAAGAAAGAAAGAAAGAAAAGAAAGAAAGGAAGGAAGGAAGGAAGGAAGGAAGGAAGAAAGAAAGAAAGAAAGAAAGAAAGAAAAGAAAGAAAGGAAGGAAGGAAGGAAGGAAGGAAGGAAGAAAGAAAGAAAGAAAGAAAGAAAGAAAAGAAAGAAAGGAAGGAAGGAAGGAAGGAAGGAAGGAAGAAAGAAAGAAAGAAAGAAAGAAAGAAAAGAAAGAAAGGAAGGAAGGAAGGAAGGAAGGAAGGAAGAAAGAAAGAAAGAAAGAAAGAAAGAAAAGAAAGAAAGGAAGGAAGGAAGGAAGGAAGGAAGGAAGAAAGAAAGAAAGAAAGAAAGAAAGAAAAGAAAGAAAGGAAGGAAGGAAGGAAGGAAGGAAGGAAGAAAGAAAGAAAGAAAGAAAGAAAGAAAAGAAAGAAAGGAAGGAAGGAAGGAAGGAAGGAAGGAAGAAAGAAAGAAAGAAAGAAAGAAAGAAAAGAAAGAAAGGAAGGAAGGAAGGAAGGAAGGAAGGAAGAAAGAAAGAAAGAAAGAAAGAAAGAAAAGAAAGAAAGGAAGGAAGGAAGGAAGGAAGAAAAAAAGAAAGAAAGAAAGAAAGAAAGAAAGAAAGAAAGAAAGAAAGAAAGAAAGAAAGAAAGAAAGAAAGAAGGTTTGCTGAACTGCAGAAGATTTTGACAAGATTCTAAAACACTGATACAATCTAGATCTGACTCAGCTAGATCACATTTACTAACACTGTACCGGCAAATACACTTACCTTCAGACATTTATTTGGTCGAATGTGTATTTCATGCCAGTATCAGCTGCTAAATTGATTCTATGAAGGTACTGCTTTCGGGAAACAAATGGGCAAATAAAGAGCTTACAGAATGATTCCAGTTAAATCAAGCTCATTTTCAAGCAAAATAACAGTGAGCTGTCAGCCTAGACCCGAAATGTGACTGCTTAAATAAAACACTTCACAATAAAGTTTATTATGTTAAAAATAACTATTTAAATCACTAACATTAGATAAAAAATGTTTTAAGTTATCTAAAGACTAATGTTTATGTCTACAGAAACATATTCTACATATAGTTGTATGACTTATAATGTGTGTATTATGAATAAATATGAATAAACAATAAAAAACTATTAAAAAACTGTCTATTATTAACCATTATTAAGTTATCAAAAGTAACAAACTATAAAAAAGATTTTCAAATTATACACAAATATCAGAAATGCATATTATTTTGGTAACACTTTACAATAAGGTTACAATAAGGTTAAATGCATTTACTAACATGAATAAACAATGAGCAATACACCTATTACAGTATTTGTGCATGTTAGTTAATGTTAGTTCTTGAAAATAAAGTTAATCACAACAAGCATGAATTTGGATATTAATAACGCCGTTGTAAATGTTGAACTGTGATTAACAAATAATGTTTTAGAATTGATCATTATTGGTTCCTGTTAGTAAATACATTTACTAACATTACATGTAGCTAATGAAACCTTATTGTAAAGTGTGGCCGCTATTTCAATCCACTACTATTAAAAACAATATATAAAATATTAAATATATATTGTAAATAATAATAATAAAACTAACTAAAGATAAAATAAAAAATTAACACAACAAATTTACTCAAATTTATTCAAATTAAAAAAAGCTAAATATAAATGTTATTCCAGTTATTAACGAAAACTAATCCTACAAATCTTTGTAATTATTCATCAAATTTACAAGCATTTATTGAGTAAAAATGATATCTACAATTTTTCCAATGTACATTTATGACCATCCCCAGAACACACAGGATGTCAACATCAGATTGACGCTGTACTTCAACATCATGTGATGTTTCATTTTGTGTGGAAAATTAGGTTGATGTCAGAACCCAACACCAGGCCGACATCAATGTCCAAAATATCAACTTTCCAAAATATCAACGTCTAATGATGTTACAGCCTGACGTTGTGTTGACGTTATCAATATGACGTCTATCAGACATTGGATTTTGGTTGCCATGCTTGATGAAAAAATGTCTGTATTACGAATAAATGTCAATATGACGTTGGTTTAAGACACAGGTGTCAAATTCAGTTCCTAGAGGGGCGCAACTACACACAGTTTAGGGCGTACTCACACTATGCTATCCGAACCGTGCCCAGGCCCGTTTCCCGAATTGCTTGAAATATGTGAGTGCTCTGAATTGGGTTCAGGCACGATTCAGTTGGCCGGCCCTGGCCCGGTTGGAAGAGGTGTGCCTGAGTGCGCTTCACTTGGGCTTTGGTGCAGTACGCTTGTAATGTGAGTGCAAAGCACGCCTGAGCCCAAAACTGAAGAAGAGACGTGACTTTTGGGACTGTTTCATATGGATTTATTAATCATTCTTACTGTTTACTGAACGCAAAATGTTGTAGATTATTACAGACGCAAACCCCTCACTGGATGACAGCTGCACCTTCAGCAAACCTCCTAATTCCTGCAGCACGAGGACTTTATGATTGCTTATGAGCGTCAGCGGTGGCTGATCTGTTTGGCGAAATATTTGACTGTGTGTCACTTCATATCAAACCACTAAACCATATAATGATATAAAGAAATCTCCACTCCTCTCTTAAACCGAACAGTGCATCATAAGTGACGTAAGTGTGCTCAGGCCCGAATGTAAAATGTGACTACGGGCTGTCAGGGAAGACGGGATGGGGGACAAACGTGCTTCGGCCCGGTTCAAGGCAACTTTACATAGTATGAGTACACCCTTAGTTCCAAACCTGCTTCAACACACTTACCTGTAGGTTTCAAACATAACTGAAGAACTCAATTAGTTTGATCAGGTGTGTTTAATTAGGCCTGGAACTAAACTGTGCAGAGCCGCGGCCCTCCTGGAGCTGGATTTAACACTTGTGGTTTAAGATGTCCAACACTCCCTAAAGTCTACAAAATATCAAGGTCATTTCACGTCATTATTGGACATCAAAATAACATTGTCCTTAGATGCTGGTAACCTAAATCTAACCTAATATTTATGACGTTGTGTGGTGTCTGCTGGGTGGTAATCAATATATTAACTAAGGCTAACAATTAAAACCTTATTGTAAAGTGTTACCAAAAAAACTTTGGTTCTGTTAACATTTAACATTCACTCTATTACTAGATCACATACTAATAGATAGCCAGCACCTTCATAGTATTCTAGAATCTGCGAAAACCTTCTGCAGAAAAAAAATGTTTGTGTGTGTGTCTACAACATGTTGTACTGTATATTCCACTACTCTGTGCCATTCAAGACCACCTGGGGTGTGTTAAGGTGGAGGGTGAAACATTTACACCGTGTAATAATGTTTCAGGGAAGGGGTCTGTCTAATAGTGAGAAAATTGAATGGCATCTGAACTTGTGAGGGAATCATCTGACCACAAGAAACATTCACAAACAAGACAAAGAAATCAATGGAAAAACAACACAGAATCTCTACCTTTAGCTTTCGTATCTGTTGTTAAAACATAATGGTTGTATTTTAACAGTGTAACAATTTCCATAAGAGACATTTTTGTGATAGAAGACATCGCTATGGACAGATGCTGAATTAGATGCACACCAAAAGACAAGGTTCTGAATAGCAGGATCTATTATTATGTAGATGCTTCAAAGTGGCTTGGTATTAGTGTGTATAACTGTTTTGATCATTTTGTGGCAGAATCATAATTCAATGAAAGTTGACGTTTTAGCCTTAAAGGCACAGTGCATCCAAAAATGAAAATTCTGTCATTATTTACTGATTTACTTTTCTCCTGTCATTCCAAACATCTTGACTTTTTTTCTTCTGCAGAACACAACAAAGACAAAATCTGAAAGGTGCTTTGCATGCAAATAAACAAACAGTGTTGGAGCTTTAATTAAATCGTCCGGTGAACCCATACAATAGAAGAAAATAGACAAAAATGTGTGTGTTCTCCAGGAGAAAGAAAGTCATCCTTTTGAAACAACTTGAGGATGCAAAGGATGTCATCATTTTCATTTTTGAATAAACTACTCCTTTATAGGAAGGTTGAGCTGTTTTAAATACTATTAAACGCAGATGTTATAGCTGATCTACAAACGAAGACATGGACACTGAAATAAACACAATGCTATAAACTACACATTCACTCTTACCTTTTCTTGCTACTTGTGAATTTTGCTGAGTGCAAGGTGACATCACTAGAGTTACTAACTCAACCTGACAACAACCTGAATTCATTTATTATTCACTATCTACTTGGTGACCAAACTGGCGAAGTCATTTAACATCTTGTGTTTATGCGACATGAGGGCGACATCATAAATAACAGAGCTGTGATTGGTTTATATACAGCAGTAAAGTGGTATGTATTTAATTAACTGACCATATCAGCCTAAGTCCGTTTTTGTCCTGATTGTATTTAAAATGCTTTATGCGGATGTTTACTTACAGAACTGAGAGATGGGGGCGTCCATCTGTGCTGCAGCTTTGCCCTTTGAATTGAGTTTCTGGACCTGGGTGGGTGGGACGGGTTTATGTGATTGGCCAGTCGCTCGATACATGGCCTGCACCCATAGGATGCGGTCCTGCTCATCGTCACTGGCAAAGATCACAGTGTCTCCCTCCTTCACTGCATTGAAGAAAGCTCGGCCTCCATCCAGACCTGCACACACAGCAAAAAAAAATAAGTCAACTTCAGCAAAATTGAGATTGTTGAGATACATTTAAGAGGCTGCATGTCAGAATCTACATTCTTTTGTAAATGTGATTGAGTGATGAGTTTACAATGAAACAAGACCTTTATTATCCATTCATAAAAAACCTGTAGACTGATTCTTATGTAAAGGACTTTTTATAGAAAGATCATCAGATTTGATGTTTAAGTGCATTCCTTTACGTTCCATAACACATGATGTGGTAACGTTCCATAAAACATGTATGAGGTAATGCCAAAAGAGCTATTCTGCACTGTACTGTCAATGTTTCAATGTGAATGTGATAACAATCGCAAATAGCCACATCTATTTAGTCTGTCATTTTGGCTATTACACAAACTGTTAAGGATTTTGCAATTCTGCAATTGCTGAATGTTTTTGTAAAAATCAAGCAAATATCACAACATTTTGAGGAGATTGCTTATTCGCAGCAGCAGATTTCTCAGATATTCTGCACACAGGGTTTCTGCCGGTTTCACCAAGTTAAATTTAAGACTTTTAAAGACATTTTAAGACCATTTTGAATAAAATGTTAGACTCATGAAGGGTTAAAGACTAAGTAATTTTTCAAATGGCCCAGATGGAAAACATTTTTATTTGCTGTATCAAAAATATTTTTCTTTTTTTTATAATCTAATACATTTAATAATACATTAATAATGACAAATTTAAATATTTTTGATATTTCTGAGCAAAATATTTTTAAAACGGTGTAAAAACAAGCAAGCTCTACTTGTTACCATATACTGTTTCCAACAAAAACTTTCTTTAAAGAAAATAATTAAACCATTATGGTAAATAGAGCTAAAAATTACCTTTTTAAATAAAAAAAATAATTTTATTGAGATGGATTGTTGGTGATTGTATGGGTTTGGCCAGATTATAACAAATTATAGAATGTTTTTGTCTGGCGTGAGTTGCATTGAGTTGTCATCTCATCTGTTGTGTGATTGTGTCATGTGACATATAGCAAATCAGCCCAAGCCTGTTTCAGCTAAGCTATGTGCGTTGTATGAATCCCTAAATTTCTACATTTATTACATTGTCATAAACATAGGCCAACTCTCTCCCCCCCTCTCTCTCTCTCTCTCTCTCTCTCTCAAAATGTGTTCTGATTTTTCATTATTTATGATGAGACTTCACACTTTTAAGACCCATCTGATTGGTAGTAAAAATACAAAACAAAAAGCAGCTTGGTTTTACTTCAACAACATTACCTATCTGAGCCTTTTAGCAATTACTTTAACCAGTAAAGTCTAGTTTAAAAATCTGGCCTGGTCCCAGTGGAGTAAACAAAGATTGAGTGCATGTTCCAATAACATCTAATAAACATGAGAATAGCTTCACAAAGGTGTTACATAAGAGAGATAAGTGAGTTTGAGAGTAGTACCTGGCTGTGGGTCAGTGTAGTCCACAGTGTAGCCGTCTAACTGCAGCAGCTCCTGTGGCTCTGATTTCTTCTCTCGATAGCTGCACATGGCAAAGGTATACTGACTTACCTATAGTAAAACGTAAACAAACAGAATTAATATGGTGTATGCAACTCAATAGGTTATGCTGTTAAATCTGTATCCCATGCAAAAAATGTAAAAAAAAAAAAATATATATATATATATTTTAACATGGTTTATCACGGCAATAAAACAGAAAATTCCTGAAGTATCATTTAGAATTACAGCATTAAACAAAATGTTGTTATATTCAATAATTGCTTCGCTAACAGATTAAATGTTTCAAAAGATATACCTGGACCAGCACAAAGAAGCGCTTCTTCCAGCGTTTCCAGACATTTTTGCCAACAGCCCATAAATACCTGAAAGAATATCATGAGTTTTATCTGTATTTTAAGTAAACTCATACACTAGCATTAATACACTGGTGTAACAGATATGGAAAATATACAATTTACAATTTTTACAAGAAAATAAACTTGGCTAAGTGAATAAAATATAGAGGTTTGTCAGTAATTAATTTGTATTTTGGGCTGATTCTTATACTAAATATTCCTGATGAAAACTTTGGTTTATAAACTACTGATGCACTGTATGACATTTTAGTGGGTCTCTTCTGAAAATCATGGTTAAAAATGTATGATTCTTCAGGGAAGAAAATAAATAAACAGGACAAATTCATTCATGTTGCACTGAATTATGTTTAGTAATTATGAAAATTAATATTTTTTTTGCTCAGACAAAAATATAATTAAACTGGATACAATTTATAGCTGTATTAAACTTTGACGCTCAAAAAAAACCTTTTTGTCTTTGACCCACATCAGATGTCTTTTATGTTTATGATTTTACGTGAAAGCAAAGCAAACGTGTGCAACTCGCTTTAGACTATTCTAGATTTTTTTAACCTCATGTAAAATTTCTGTTTAAGTAGATTTTGTTTGATTTATGCAGAATCACATTTGAGGTGAATTTCATGTATTTGTGGCAAACATATCACACATTTCACATCATTTGCATGAATTCACACTGTTTGCATTGACTTTGTATGTAGTCTATTCGTGGAAATATTTAAATATGCATTTGGTATGAACCCGGCATTAGGAAGTAAAGTGAAGAGTTTACAGACACTCATTCTTATACACAAAATAAATCCCTTACCCACAAGCCTTCATGTTCTGAGGCTTGTCCATGCGAACGGCAAGTTTGATCTTCAGATCTTGATCGGGACAGGCCTTGGTCACAGTCATCTTATGGAGCTCTGCCTGCTTTGGGCTGTTTGGAGTCGGGTGAAGAACCACCTTATCATTCAACATGAAAGAACCGTGATTAATAATCCGTCCAATCACATTTCATCAAACCAAAATGAGCAACCACTAACTCTAGACAAAACCTTCACCATTAAAAGAAGCAGCAAACCCACAACGAGGACTTTTTCCTTCTGTAATTGCCCAAATGTCATCCCACTAGGAATGAGCAATGTGGACGAATATATAACAATATTTTGTTTTTATTGTGATAACCGTGATAACAATATTAATGATAGAATTCACAATTATCTATTGAGAGACAAAAAAAAGTCATATTTCTTTAAAAAAAAGTACTACATTTCATTTTTTATTTTTATGTTTTAATATTGGTCACACTTTATTTTGATGGTCCGTTTGTTGAATTTAAGTTACATTGCAACTAATTCTCATCAGATTATAAGTAGACTGTTAGCTTGGGGTAAGGGTTGGGTTTAGTGGTAGGGTTAGTGTAAGTTGACGTGTACTTGCAAAGCTTCTTATAGTCAGTTAAATGTCTGTTGATTGTCTGTATCAACAGATATTAAGCAGACAGTCTACTAATGCTCAAGTGGACCATCGAAATAAAGTGTTACCTTAATATTTTTTTTTAACGGAGCAGACTCTGCATATTGATCCAAGAGAGCTCAAATGTAATCAAACCCACTGAAACAGTTAATCAGTCTTATCAGGATCATGTAAGATACACACGCAGATGTGCTGAAGCACCTTGGAAATAAACTTTGCAGGACCATAAGTGCAAAAAAAAAGTGTTGTGATCACACATTGTAATGTTAGTTGTTTCAATCATTCTGGACACTAGAGGGTGCCCTCAGATATAAACATCCCATATAGATCCTAAAAAAAAAGGTTTTAGCTATGGCTGCTGGTAAGCAAATAAGATAAATATGATAGAAACTGATCAATGGATCAAACACAAACACAAACAAACCTTTGTGACAAAATCTGGATTATTCTGTTCTTCAAGCCATCCTGGGTATTTTATATGCATGAAGTATATTTACAACGCAATGCTAATTGACTTAGCCTTTATAACTGCATTGAATACTACAACATAATATAAATTCTTCCCAGGCTCATTCTGAAAACGTACCGCTATATGCATTTTTTTTGCAGTTTTTGTTTCCGCGAATCCACCAGAGGCCGATGTATAAGTTTTTTGAGATTTCAAATTTGTCTCGCGAGCGCCATTCATGCCTGCTGTTCTCACATAAATCCACCAGAGGCCGCTGTCGACTGACTGACTGACAGATAGACTGACCCACCCTCTCCCTTCCCTAAACCCAACCAATAGTGTTTTCAAAAGCACTGATTGACCCACACACTCACTTCCCTAAACCCAACCGACAGTTTTAAAAAACAATCCAGAAAAAGAAAATATCTCGCCTGATTTTTACTAAGTTTTTGATTTTACCACATTCTCACACTGTTATTTACTTGTCTATTAAATTTTTTAGCTTCTGTTTTTGTCTTTTCTGGAACCATTCATTGCCAGACTCAAACCCTGTCATCAACTCCTCTCTGTATCTCAAGTCCGCCGACGTACATGGTGAGCTAACTGGACAAACTGGTAATAGCTGGAAAGCCGTCCAGAAAGAGGTAAGCGGTCAGCTGGTAAGCGCGAAAAGGAATGTCGTCATACCGCCCCGTAGTGTTCATTTCAAAGACAAAACGTAGCCCTATATACATATTCTGGCTACAGAAATGTACATAGGGCTACGTTTTCAGAATGAGACTATGTTTATATTATAAACGTTAGGTCAGTCTTATTATAACGTTAAGTCAGCTTTGTTATCGTAGGCAGAATTTTTACTATTATATTGCAAGCGATAACCTGTGATATCCACAGATTTAAGCAGATTTAGCTCAGTGCTTCTCAACCACGTTTCTAAAGGACCATCAACACTGCATGTTTTTAATGTCTCCTTAGTCTGTCACACCCATTACAGGTCTTTCAGTCTCTACTACTGAGCTGATTATCTAAATCAGGTGTGTTTGGTTTAAAAGAGATGGAAAATGTGCAGAGCTGGTGGTCCTTCAGGAACGTGGTTGAGAAACACTGATTTAGCACATCATTGAGTCTACTTACTTATGTTAATGTGTATTTATACCTCCGCACACAAACATGACCTTATTTCAGGACACAGAACTTTCCTTTTTTGGGTGAACTATCCCTTTAACATGTAATCCTAAAGCCAGTGTCTGCCTTAGAACCATTTTAACCAGGGATAAACAGGTTGTGTGGTTGTGAGTCTGGGTGTGAGCTGATAATGACACATTACTTTGCCAGTCAGCATTTTTTTTTCCACTGAAACTCTCAACGTTCAATTAATTTTGGCTCATGCTTCTGTGTACTGAGAGTTGGACCGTGCGGTTCTTCTCTTGGCACCTTATCAGAGAAGAGCCAGTTTCTCTCGTATTCTCCCGTGTGCTTTTTCATTCTCTCTCTGATAAGTTGGCATAATCTATTTCTTAGCTAGATTTAAAGGCTTAGAGATGCCTGCCTACCTCAGCCTGGAAGAAGACGGAGGCATGTTTTTGTATTGTGCAGCACACATGAGGCAGTCAAGGTCATCTTAACATGTTAACAAAACATGTTAACAATGTCCTGATTAAAAGAGCCTAGAATCCTTATATGTGCTCCAGAATGTTTTTAAATTCCAACTCACAGGATTTGTAATGCAAATTTGGATATAAAGATTATAGTTAAGATGGAAAGACATTTGAATAATCTCATACACTTGCTTTAATACAACAGTTACAATAAGACTTTAATTATTAGATCAAAAATACAGTAAAAACAGTATGATTTGTAAAATGTTACGTCAAGATTTTACTATATTACAATTAATTTGTCACAAAAAAATTATTTCTATATTAAGTTTAATAGCATAGCTTTTTTTATAGCCCATGATAGAGGAGCACACTGCTATAATTTACTCAGCTTATTTTGCATTAAGTAAATTCAAATGTTTATGCGTATTTTGTATATTACTAATCCGGGAAAAAATATATTTAGGGCTGTTTTATAGCATAATTAATCATCAGGCATATTGTATGTAAACCAATCGGCAATGTCCCGCTATCCCTTGTTAAGCTAATACGGAAGTAACTGAAATAGAAATTTATCGACTGGCCTTCTAGGGCTGGCTCCAGAAACTCCAGATGTTCACTGACTGCAATACTAAATTGCCCATTTTTACAGCTGATAAAAACATGTTTACAGCCTGGTACAAAAGGTGGTTTTGTGCATATAGATAATATTACCATTCATGGGGGTGAATTATTTAAACAACTAAATTGTTTAATTTATTTTAAGTCAGCACAATTAAGAGCATGGCCACTTGAGTGACAGCTAGGTTTCGCTGCTCACCATCACATCACCTAAATCACAACTTGATTCTGATTTATTAGCTGCCTAACTCGGCAGGTCATATTTTTGATTTGTTTTATATGGTTTCACATAGTCAGTTGTCTTTTGGGGATTGTTGGAGGATTTTCTATACAAATATTAGATTGTATGCTGTGCACTTAATTGTGCTCACAAACCATTCAAGTGACCTCCATTTCCCAGGTGAGTGTATTTCTTATATAATTTTAACTATAAATGTATTTCTTTTATTTAAGATAAATTATAAATGATAAATACATTTATTTAAAACATTAAATAAATAGCTGTAGGCTATAGAACAGTCATTTGAAACATTGTCGTACAGTTTTTGTAGTATTTGGAAGTAATTAGCGTTTTCTTGCGAAAAGCATCATAAGAACAATGCTTAGTGACTCAATGTATTACAACAGTGTTTTTAAAAGACCAAACAGAATTTATTAATATAGTAAACAACCAAGCACATGTGGTCAGAACAAACGAGTGGCAGGTAGTGAAGTGCTACAGTAAGTGTTTCTCCTAAAGAAAAACTCTAAGCAAAATGCTAGCAGCATTTTCTAGCTCCGCTCATGTCCTGCCTCTTTCCGGTTATCCAGGGATCGGCTTGATGAAGCGCAAAAGAAATTATGATGGTTGATCATGCCCACTTGTAGCTTCATTTGCGCTCTTCATAAAACCTATGGATGACGTCACAAATACTACGTCCATCTTTTTTTTACAGTCTAACCTTTTACAGTTTTAACCTTTGTGGTTCAGTATAGCAAAATGGTCCATTATGTGCACTGTGTTTGATTAACAGATGTGGCACAGTGGGTAGCGCTGTCACCTCACAGCAAGAAGGTCGCTGGTTCAACCCTTGTCTGGGTCAGTTAGCATTTCTGTGTGGAGTTTGCATGTTCTCCATATGTTGGCGTGGGTTTCCTCTGGGTACCCTGGTTTCCCCCACAAGTCCAATGACATGCACTATAGGTGAATTGGGTAAGCTAAATTGTCCATAGTGTGTGTGTGAATGAGTATATGGCTGTTTCCCAGTGATGGGTTGCAGCTAGAAGGGCATCCACTGCGTAAAACATATGCTGAATAAGTTGGCGGTTCATTCTGCTGTGGCGACCCCTGATTATTAAAGAGACTAAGCCGAAAAGAAAATGAATAAATAAACGAATGTTTAATTAAGAGTTTTTATGCCAAAATTAATACAATTAGCCAAAAAAAAAAACGATGATTTGTTTAATGATTTAATTAAAAAACAACAATAAATTCCAGATTCTATCAGAAGAATAAAAACAGAGGCCATTTTTAACTTTGAAGATTAGATAAAGGATTATCTGCAAAAAAGGTGGTTCAACTTTTGGTTTCTTTACAGGGATTTTTAAGACTGAAGTTTCTCTTTTAGCCACAGGCATCAACCAGCAGGAGACTGAGGCAAAAAGCAGAATTACAAAGTAAAACATTTCTACAGCTACAGAGTAACAACCTCAAACAATCATCAATCACCAAAAAAAAAAATGCAACAGAACGACACATGTTGAAAGAAAAGTGAGAAAGAAAAGAGAGAAAGAAAAGAGTGAGTGTTACCCGGCCGAGCTCCTTGTCCTCCAGGGCCAGAACGCCTGTGCTCTCCGTGAAGAGCTTCACTTTAACCGCAGGCAGAGGATGTGTGGTTGTGAAGTCTCCTTGAGTTCCCCAGCTGAGAACACACACAAACATTGGTAAGGACACTGATCATAGGCTTCTATTTATTATCTACACTAATTTTAAGGGTTGGTATACAATCTTTTAGTCTGTGCTATTTTCACTTGATGAATGAACAAAACTTATAAAACACCACATATTATTTGTAGCACACGTTAAAGGTCAAAAAATACAACATTTTAGATGTTAGTTTCAGTCTGTTAGTCAGTGTGCTCCAAAACAGTGACACAATTTTGCAGTTTGTCTCTTCCGCCTATGGATCAACATTTTTTTTCACGTCACCTCTTACTTCAGTTTATGCCAATCCTACGGTGGTGTGTGCAATCAGTGGTGACTTGGAGCAGGAGTGTGTGTGTGTTATGACTGGATTTGTAGTCCGTATGCAAGCATATTTGTAGTTCAAGAGATGTGTATGTGTGTGTAGGGATGAAAATTATTATATGCATTTGTTTATATGGCAGAACATGGGTTTTTCACCAAAGAGGGCTCACACAAATTCCTGATGAAATCAGGAACTGCTTTTTGGACTGTGGGGGTTTGATGATGTAGTCACATGTTGATTGGTCAGTTTAATTGTCTCAGTATTTAGGCTTTGGTCACATGGTCAAGGAAGGTACAAAGGAGGTGATAAGCTTGGGTCTGGGCTCTTTCTTCTCCTGCCCTTCTTGCTTCTCCTGCTTGGGCTCTCTCTATCTCTCTCTCTCCCTCTCTCTCTCCTTCTCTCAAGTAACTTTAATTTACATTTAAGCTGGGTACAATTATTATCATACGTTTTTATGATTTCATGTTTTATTGTGTCATACAGTTATTTGTAACTAATTCAGTTGTAACCATAGAGAATTATTGTCATTAAATCATCTCATTTTCAAGTATTTGTAAATTACTTTTGATTTAACATCAACATTTAATGGCTCCATATTGCAATACAATATAATCACATAATAGCAACGCTCTCCCACATTTAAAGCTATTAATACTGCCCTTATTTCCGTTTTTGGTATAAGTTTGCAGAAGGATGGTTTTGACTAGAATGTACAGTTTTTTACCATCATACTGATCGCTGGTGATCGTGACAGGTTTGAATTCATGAACTGGATTTGTGTATTTATGAATCGTGTTTTGAACTTACGGATTGGATTTGTGCGGTTTTGAATTGTGTTTTGACTTTAACAATTGAATTTAGTAAATGTGAATTGTGCTGTCCATATATGAATTATATTTTGTAAATCTATTATTTTTGAAACTGATCTGGCTTTATTGTTATTCGGCATTTTTTTTTTTAAATGTGACATTTCCATCACTCTTTTGTCATGCCATACTTCATAATGTGCATTACCAAAGGGTGATGCACTCCCAGCTACTGAATGATTGAAGAAATCTGTCATGAAAACAAATTATGATAACCATCACTTTAAAAACAAATCCATTAAATTATATTACTATTAAAATTCGCAATGTAAATTTTTGTACCACAAAAGAATGGTTCATTTGTGCAATATTGGTAAAACAATTATATATAATTTTTTTTTGCTTGTACCTTGCCTTATTTTGACCTATCATGGGGACATAAAATGTACAGGCTGGTAAGTGAGAAATTCAAACAAAATCAATTTGAACTGAACTTCTTGGTATTGATGGTTCCTTCAAGAACTAGACTCTTCTAATGCACAAAAAGTAATTTGTGTATAGTGCAAATTTTTTCTGCAGATAATTGAATATTAAATATCGTATAAATTTTAAAATCTTACTGACTACCTACAAAGCCCTGAACGGCTTGGCTCCCCAGTATTTGCAGGAGCTCCTGATTTATTATAGCCTATCACGTCCGGTACGCTCAATTAATTCTGGACAATTAATTACTCCCAAAATATCAAAATCAACTGTAGGTGGTAAATCTTTCTCTTATCTGGCACCTAAACTCTGGAACAGCCTTCCTAGCACAGTTCGGGAAGCATACACACTCTGTCAGTTTAAAACTAGATTAAAGACACATCTCTTTACATTAGCATACACATAAAACACAAATGCTTTGGAATCCAAATCCTCTAAAGGATAGTTAGTCTGCATTATTTAGGGCAACCGGAGCCGGGAACACTTCCCAAAAGACATTATAATTTGAATGGCATCTGCACTCATGTTAGTCTGTTTTTTATTATTCCCGAGGTTTCCATAATCCTGGACCATGCCGTATCCTGAGCAGCTGCTGTGGTGGTCATGGAGGAGTGGAGAGCATGAGACAGATTCCTGTAAGACGATCCCTGTGACAGACGAGTCCTCGCATTGTTCCCGAACGGCAAGCCTGTTGACCAGCCGGTGACCCACCTGTGGTCTCTCCATGATGGATGTCCAGCGTTCTCCAGCCCCGGCGCCATAGACTGTAGCTCTGCACAAGACGTCTGGCCATAGGAGAATCGGTCGTGCCCAACTGAGCCTGGTTTCTCTCGAGGTTTTTTAATTCTTCACTTTCACCAATTGGTGAAGTTTTTTCCTCGCCGCTGTCGCCTCTGGCTTGCATGGTTCGGGACTTGTAGGGCTGCGCATCGATGGATTACTATTCAGTGTTCGGACTCTCAGCAGTGATTATTAAACCACGCTGAAATGAACTAAACTGAACTTCAACACTGAAAACTGGACTGACACTGTTTCAATTTTTTATAATGCATGTGAAGCTGCTTTGACACAATCTACATTGTAAAAGCGCTATATAAATAAAGATGAATTGAAATTGAATTGAATTGAAATGCGTTGTTTTCAGAGCTGTTCACTGGAAAGCTCCCAAACTGGTTCTTCTATGGCATTGCTACAAAACCCATTTGGAATTTTTATTCTTAAGACTGTGGAATTGTATCACAATCAAACACATTAGAAAACAATATCAAAGCTGAGTGAATTGCAATACCCAAACCCAAAAGTACAACCTCCTCTGTCTTTGAGATGTAAACGTATGACTTTCTCCAGGTGTCATAGATCTCCTTGACAGTCGACCGCTCTTTATTACTTTATCACTGCGTAACTGCTCTGCACAGAGATGTCTCGCAGCCCTTGTTTTTCATTGTATTACTTTGATCAGCGAGGAAAAACAATCTCCGCAGTGCTATTCGGCTCCACGGCAGGGCTGATGAAATCGTTCGCTAACAAATCATTTGATAAGGTCGTAAAAATCTAATACTGAATGTCAAGAGCACGAGAGACAGACCAGTGGGTAAAGTGCATCATCTGACGTTTTTTTCCACATCACGCATTCAGCCGAGGATATTCTCTGGTGATTACTGGTACTGGATTCTCCCACACAGCAGACAAGTCTGACATTTGGAAAAAGAAATAAATAAACGAATAACCTAAAGATGATTTCAAGAGTTCACATTCGCAGTCCACTATTATTTACTCTTTCTGTACCTATTCATTATCACAGCGCAGTGACGTGGAGCGGATATGCGGCAAAGTGCCCTCTCTGCAATTATTCATATTTATATCTTTTATTTTAATCTGTGGGTGACACGGTGGCGCAGTAGGTAGTGCTGTCTCCTCACAGCAAGAAGGTCGCTGGTTCGAGCCTCGGCTGGGTCAGTTGGCATTTCTGTGTGGAGTTTGCATGTTCTCCCCGTGTTCACGTGGGTTTCCTCCGGGTGCTCCGGTTTCCCCCACAGTCCAAAGATATGCGGTACAGGTGAATTGGGTAAGCTAAATTGTCCGTAGTGTATGTGTGTGAGTGATTGTGTATGGATGTATGGACTATCCTGAGCAGCTGCTTGGCGGAGTAGCAAGCAAGAGACGGATTCCCGTGACCCTCCAAGGACAAACGAGCCTCGAGTTCTCCAGCCTCCAGCGACTAGACTGCAGCTAGAGCTGCGCATCGATGGATTACTCTTCAGTGTTTGGACTCTAAGTAGTGAATATTAAACAACACTGAACTGAACTGAACTCAGCTATATACTAGCTAATAATTTACTAGCTAATAACTAAACTGACATTTTCAATTTACTATAACCTTCTATGTGAAGCTGCTTTGACACAATCCACATTGTAAAAGCGCTATACAAATAAAGGTGAATTGAATTGAATTGAATTGAATGTTTCCCAGAGATGGGTTGCAGCTGGAAGGGCATCCGCTGCATAAAAACAAATGCTGGATAAGTTGGCGGTTCATTCCACTGTGGCAACCCCTGATTAATAAAGGGACTAAGCCGAAAATAAAACGAATGAATGAATTTTAAACTGTTTTTGTTAAAAAGAAGTTGATTAATAGATCATCTAAAATCTACAGTTGATTCACATTTTAATTTGCATAAATTCCGAGACGCACATTTAGACGAGAATGCAGACAGATATTTTAGAATCTTAGTTTTAGTATTCTGATGTTCTTAAATGGCTTTCTGGTTGAATGTTTAAAAAAATTATTGAAATTAGTTCATTCATTCATTTTCCTTTGGCTTAGCTTCTTACTTATCAGGGGTCACCACAGCAGAGTGAACCACCAACTATTCTGGCATATGTTTTACGCAGCAGATGCTCTTCCAGCCGCAACACAGCACTGGGAAACACCCATACACACTTGCATTCACACACATACAACCAATTTTTTACTCAATTCACCTATATGTCTTTGGACTGTGGGGGAAACTAGAGAACCCAGAGGAAACCCACGTGAATGTGAAAGTCCACTAAGCCACCGTGCCACCCTAGTTATAGTTATAAAAGCTGCACATTGTGTTTAAGTCTCTATAGCACAATTATTTATGACGTTTGCTCTACTGCTCAATTTAACAATTCATTTATTCACTCATTTATTTGTTCATTCATTTTCCTTTGGCTTAGTCTCGGATTTATCAAAAGTCGCCACAGCGGAATAAACCACCAACTATTCCAGCATATGTTTTCAAAGTACTTGGAAGTCCCCCCAAAAAAGAGATGCGATTTAGGAGCATTTCCATCAGTTTGTTAGAGAGGCTGACTGTAGTATTGGTAACCTGGTGACCAACAGTAAATAAGCCAAGTACTTGGAAACACCCACACACTCTCATTCACACACACACTCATACTCTACGGATAATTTAGCTTGTTTAATTCACTTACAGCGCATGTGTTTGGACTGTGGGGGAAACTGAAGCACCTGGTCAAACCCACACGAACACAGGGAGAACATGCAAACTCCACACACACATGCCAACTGATCCAGCCAGGACTTGAACTCGGATGCAACCTTCTTGCTGTGAGATGACAGTGCTAGCCACTGAGCCACCATGCTGCCATAACAATTTACGATTAATGCAATTCAGTAATCTTACTATTCAATATTAAGTAACATAAGTAATATACTATAACTGACATATTATTAACCATTACCTTAAAATGATCTAAAACCTAATATTACTTGATTCGGGAACAATCTACTTTATTTTTTATCCAATTCTTTACATTACATTTTAACTTGTAAGATGTAAAATGTAAGATCTATTTTGGCATGCTTCTCTGATTGGTGGAACGTTCTGTACAGCATCATGGGTAATGCAGTTTTTCATCAAAAATCCAACTATTTAGTTATTACCAGGTCTGTCTAAAAAGTTGATCAGTTTTTTTTTTTAAACTATTTTCCATGTAGACTTTATTGCACTTCATTGTAAATGTATTCTTCACAGCATATGTTTCACTCAAGTTACATTCAATATTACTTTTCATAAGATATATTCATTCATTCATTTTCCTTCGGCTTTGTCCCTTATTTATGAAAAGTAACAACAGTGGAATGAACCGCCGACTATTCCAGCATATGTTTTAAGCAGTAGATGCCCTTCCGGCCGCAACCCAGTACTGGGAAAGACATCTACAGTACACTCTCACTTTCACACTCATACAGTATGGCCAATTTAGTTCCTCCAATTCACCTATAGACTGTGGGGCAAACTGGAGCACTGGGAGGAAACCTACGCCAACATGGGGAGAACATGCAAACTCCAAACAGAAATGCCAACTGGCCCAGTCAAGACTCAAACCAGCAACCAGCTAACCACTGAGCCACTGTGCCACCCTTGTCTAAGGTATACGATTCTGTGAACTTCTAAAACTTTAACTGCTTGTGTCACTAAATTACACAATTATTATTTATAAGCAGCAATTCCTCTGCTTTCTTGAAGAAAACACCACTGTACAAGCTGTGCAATATGGACAAAATAATCATATTGTGATTTTTTTTAACAAATATTGTGATTGCGATTTTATTTGCGATTTTGGCAACTGTTTTTGCTTTTTCAAATGCGCTACATACACATTCTAAATGTATTCAGTGCACAAGAAGTGCAGAACAAAACATTTCACAATGAAATAACATAGTATTCAGTTAAAAAACTGTAGTAAAATTGTCTTTAAAACAGACAACATAAAATAAATGAAGATTAACTAACCTCAGCTCTAGTTAAAAACATACTGTACAGAGTAGCACTAACTGCTTGATAAACAAAACTGTAATAAATTGTCTTAAATACAGACAACATGAAAAAATATAGATTGACTAACCTCAATTCCAGTCATAACAATAAATAAAAACTAATGTAAACTCAAAACCACCTATTCGGTTCTTCTGCTTAACTTCATCGTGCGCTGAGTGAGCTCTGATTGGTTAACATCTTTCTCCCGCTCAGCTTAGCTGTAATTTCCCAGTGTGCTACGTCAGCTCTGATCGGTTAACATATTAAAATCAAGCACACAAAAATCTAAATGAATTAATAGATAAAATTGCAGCCTTACGCAATTTAGAAATTGCATGTGCTTAAAT
>CAIGQQ010033975.1:657377-680891 GCA_903798035.1 Danio albolineatus | reverse complement strand
TATTATTATTATTATTATTATTATTATTATTATTATTATTATTATTACTATTACTATTAAAAACTTTTATTCTAGCCAAAATAAAACACATAAGACTTTCTCCAGATGAAAAAAAATATTTTAGGAAATACTGTGAAAAAATTCCTTGTCTTGTTAAACATCATTTGGCAAAAATTTTAAAAAGAAAGAAAAAGATCAAAGGAGGGCTAAGAACTTCGACTGCACATGCCTCAGGCTACATTTTTTGTGAAATGTACAATATGTTTATCTCTTTTGTGTACAACAAAGTGAGATACCAAGCAAACTGACCACGGCAGAAATGTAGCTGAGATAGAAATGTGAGGCAAATGTATTCATGTCACGATCACCAGCGATCTACAGCCAGAGATCGCTGGTTGAAACACACACATTCACATGAACTACAAATCAGCCATGTTCTTGGACTACATATTCAGTCATGCAACACTCACACACACCTGCTCCAAGTCACCAGTGATTGCAAACACACACATCTGAAGCTGCTCACAGACTGATTACCTGGACTATTCAAACCGCACAAACTCAAACAGTGATTGCTGAGTATTGTTCCCTGTAAAGTGGCATACAACGCGTTTTCTTTGTTCCTGTCTTTCGTGTTTTGATCCTAGCCTTGTTTGTTTATCCTTGCCTGCTACCAGCCTTGTTGACCATCTGCCTGTACCACGACTAGGATTCTGGATTCCTATGTATATCTGTTTGCCCCCGTTGACCAATGCTGTACTGACTATAATCATTAAATCTGCGATTGGATCCTCACCACCGTTGTCATCGTCACTCCTGCCGTTACAATTCAATGACTAATCATAGACGCTGTTATATTGTTTTGTGGTATTTATTTGGTATTGTTGGTTTCTCAGGTTCACAAAAATGTAGGCACATACTGTATTTCCAATTAGCCTGTGTTGGACTTCTGTCTGACTTTTCCAATTCTGTTAAGCTTAAAAGATAAAAAAGCATTGTAAAAATGATCAACCGAGTGCTCTAATCGAAATCCAGGTCTCCTAAAGAAATACAATGGCTTTATATGAGGGCAGATTTACAATTCCACACTTATATTTTAGATGTGTGTGTGTGACGCATGAGAACAATAGGAGAGTGAGTAAATGGACACAATTACAAATTACAACTAAATGTTAAAGTATAATCATTTAAATAATCATTTTGACACGCTTTGCAATTAGAACTGTGATGATCAGCATTGATCATCTGAAGCTGCTCTCCTCAAAATGAAAGCACACTCATCACCATAATCACCATAGCACATTTAGTGTTCGTATTATGATTATCCAAAGCATTTGTGTTTTACACTTCTAAAAGTAAAGTGCTATATACAGCTATAGAAGAAGAGACACTTAAAAACTGAGAGAAAAAAGTACTTGTTTCTCTGGGTTTACTTTCTGTTGTTTGATTCTATAAAGATATATATGATTGCTTCCAAATTTCAAACTTAAATATTCTAATTTAGAGCTTTATCTTTCAGGAAAGACAGTTAATCAGATTAACAAATGTTTTCAGTAAATATAGTCATTTCAACAATTAACAATTAATAACAACTCTTAACTGAAATTTAAAAAAAATGTATTTTTTCTGATGTTTAAAAATCCATATAAACTGCATATTTTTTAAGAAAGCGTTTAATTTGTAAGAAATGTCAACAGTAATTTACAAAAAAAGAAACTTAAATTAAATTGTAATCAAGCACACAACTATAAACAAGCCTTTTACATCTGCAAAATTGTCATTCATTCATTCATTCTTTCAAAAACGTTACAAATGTTAACCAATCCAAAGTCTGACTGGCAGATTTGTAATCAAAACTGTTATCAAACACATAACTATTAATAAGAATTTCAAGCATCTTACATTTTTTTCCATATCTGCAAATTCCTCATTTATTCATTCTTTCTAAAACATTACAAATCTTACCAAAACCTGCCCATATATGTACTGAACACTTACTAAATAACTGTGTTTGTGAGACAACAACACCCACTCAGTCAGCAAGACTGAAATACCACAAACCTTCACTGAACAAAGTCAAACGAACAAAAGCCTTGAGCAGATCCAGCACTAAACACCACCTTTATTCCCCTGGGCCCAAAAAAAGAGAAGGCAGACTGTAAATCCCCGGCCTTGAGCTCAAGACTAATACACTGCCTGCAGGCCAGAACAGTTCTTACCTCGAGTGTGAAAGACAGCACAACATCAGACTTGGACAGCTGGTTTTCATCTTCCTGGCCCATATCAATGATGGAGGTGTTGTGTCCCCTCTTGAGCTTCTGCAGCTTGAACTCTCCGCCCTTGGAGACCGGCATGCTCTCCAGATTGGCCATCAGCTGGTTGACTGAGCTCTTCAGCTCCTCGATGTACATCGCCTCCATCTCCTTCGACACGAACTTTAGGAACTTGCCAGCCTGAAGTTTTGAAAAAATGGCCAAGAAGGAAATCATAAGTTTTGAAGTAATTGCTATTTACTGTTAAAAAGTAGCAAATTGAAAATATAACATGATTTGAGGAAAAACTTCCAGGCTTAAATATGTTTAGAGGTTATATTGAAAAGTTATTAAATTAGTTTAATCTCTTACTTTAGTATTATTGGTGTTTTACTATTTGTATGGGAAAATGTTTTAGTATAATACTTTTATTCCTATTTTTATACATCTTTTTTTTATCTGTATTATCTGATTTTGTGTGGTATACAAAACAATTATTAGTGTATTGATTGTTCTTATGATGTCTTTGAATCCTTAATGTACTTCTCGTATTTATTTATAGAATATTTGTATTGGTTTTCCTTTTTATGGACTGCTGTTTAATTGTTTTGTATACCCAATGTGGAAATCGCTATGTACCATACTGTACGTCTGTATGCAAATTTGGTATATACATGTAAATATAGGCATATTTTAAAAACTAGTAAAAAGGGAAGTAGACTTAACAAATCAACAACAGCTGAAGATTTAAAAATAAAACCAAATTAAAAATATTGATCATGTATTTTTGGTTGATTTGTGAAATAACAAAATCAACATTATACAAATAAGACCTAAAATAAAATCATTTATGTTTAGTATGTTTATAATATGTTTATAATCTAGGTGCCACGGTGGCGTAGTGAGTAGCACGTTCGCCTCACAGCAAGAGGGTCGTTGGTTCGAGCCCCGGCTGGTTCAGTTGACATTTTTGTGTGGAGTTTGCATGTTCTGCGTGGGTGGTTGCGTGGGTTTCCTACGGGTGCTCCTGTCTCCCCCACAAGTCCAAAGACATGTGGTATAGGTGAATTGGGTAGGCTAAATTGTCCGTAGTGTACGAGTGTGAATGAGTGTGCATGGATGTTTCCCAGAGATGGGTTGCAGCTGGAAGGGCATCTGCTGCGTAAAACATATGTATAAGTTGGCGGTTCATTCCACTGTGGCGACCCCAGATTAATAAAGGGACTAAGCCGACAAGAAAATGAATGAATGAATGTTTATAAACTGAGATTACACAATATTTAAAAGGTATATAAACTTCCATACTGTATAGTACGTTAAAAACAGTATGCGACCCAAGTAGTATGTCCAAACTCACAATATTTCAAAAACAGTATGTGAGAAGTACCCGGATGACCTACTACTTTCTGCAATATTCTGAAGAGCACATCTAATGGATGTTCTGCTATCTATCACATGAGAGAATTTCTGAATGGGAGTGAAGCGACGCAACTGACACGAGTAGGTCACGTGATAATGACAAATCGTCACCTTAGAATTATAAGGTTCTATCCGACATTTTTGTCAAAATTAAGTTATTGACATTCTTATTAATTGAGAACTTATTTAAATTATGGGATGTTTTTTTTTTTGTTTACATTAAGACTTTTTATTTAAAAAACAAATGTTACACAAGCACTGTTTGCTATGGGATGCAAAAACTTTGTAGCTCAATATCTCAAAACCATTCAGAACACAGATAGAACCTTACAACTCCAAGGGGATGAAATGGCGGATGCAGGAGATCCGAGTTCTATTCATACTACTCACATTCATCCTATATAAAAACATACTTTTCTAACTGTCGTGAAGTAAATTTCAATTCAATTGTAGTATATACTTTACAAGTAGGCAGGTTCAGACACAGCCATTATATGCATCCCAATTTGCATATACTATCCATCTTAAATAGTATTCGAAAATAGAATTAGTATGTCCCAAACTGTAGAAAAAAGTACGCCAAAGGTTCCCAGATGGTGTACGATTTCTGTTAAAAATTTGAAGTGTAAAACCATCCGTATTCTAAACGTAAATATTGGCCACAATTCACTGCGCATTAAATGTGAATTCCATTAGAACTACAAACTCGAAGGGGAAAAGTGTAAACAAACTACAAACATGGCGGACAAGCGAGACCAACCACACAAGAAATAAGTTCATGCTTTTATAGTACAAGTACATACTTTTTACAGTAAAATTGTGCAAATTCGGATGCAGCAATAGTCTTTTAAAAAAATGTTTAAATAATTGCTAGCAGCTTGTATGTAAAAATCTTGAACTGAATACAAAAAAAGAACATACCCAAAAAGAATTACCCAAAATACATTGATTATGGAAGAAGTCCTATTCAACTAAATCCCGGTCAGCCGGTTTGAATTATGACATGAATGTGGGTGCATGAAGTGAATTGGCAGAGGATGCCAGTTGGAACGGATGTCAGTTGTGTTTCCAGCACCTCCGGAGCCTCTCTGTCCACATGTAAGTGATCAAATGATGAGACTTACCCGGGCAATCTGATCAGCCATCTGCAGACGGCCGTCCAGCTCTCTCCTGATCTGAGCGGCCTGCTCGTCCAGATTATCCAACTGCAAACACAAAAAAACAGACACAAAGTTATATTGGTTTCCACCAGCCTTTACAACACCAGGCTCTAGCACCAAACTACTGTATAGCAAATCAGTTCTGATATAAAAAAACAACCCTGAATCCCATATGTGACATAACTGGGATTACAAGCACTCATACACTCGTCCTGAACGCAGATACAATCGCAAATACAACTGTTCCATATTATTTTATGCAATTAAAGGGAATTCTTTGGTAAACTATAGTATATATATATATACACACTGTGCATATGTACTGTTTTTTAAAATAAGTACTAAAATCAAGAAAACTACGCTCGAATAAAAATGAAAACACAAATAAATTACTAAAATGTTACTAAAACATAAAAAATGATATGCATTTTCCCCATCTGATATGCTAATAATACATAATAAAAACTCACAAGTTTTATAAAATCTAGCTTTAAGAGAAACAAAAACGATCAAAACCTTCATCAAAGACCAAAACCACCAAAACGTGCATCTTTTTGACCTGGAATCCCCCAGAATACTGTAACCCACAGTCTGCATCAATAAAAAAATCTAATATATTCCATCTGTAACAGATTTTTTTGCACAGATCAAATACATGGCTACTCATACATAAATATACGGCCATAAATCCTCTGTAAAGTCTATCACTCTATAACTCTATCACATCCGCGAGGACCCTGGGGAAGATGGAAAACCCCCACAGAGAGGCAAATCTGATGCTCTGCAACAGGAAATCATCTCTTCAGGCCTGATGACTCTGCTGCATGTGTGGGTGAGCGAGTGTCATTGTCTGTTTGTGTGTTATGACATCAGAGCTGTCACGTCCCATCTGTGTCACTCTGACGCTCCTGTCCAAACACTCAGTCCAGGGGCCACAGCAATGCAATCCTGTGCAAAAAGTCTTAGGTCACTAGGATTTTCACTAATAACCTAGAAACCTGAAAAGCTAATACTGTCTAATGTTTTAGGAACTGCTGTAAAGCTGTAAATGAAGTTTTATTAACTTCATTAAATCAATATTAGATTTAAACAAAGCTCTTTTTTTCAGGTAGCTGTCAAGGCAGGTTTCCTGAAGCATCTAGTAGATGTTGCCACAGTTCTTCTGGATGAAGTCTTTCTCTGATTGCTCTGAATCTTCAACAACATTGCGTCTTCTTCTACAGACTACATGATGTTGAGATCAGACTCATTGTTTGTTGTATATTATGTTCATATCTATTTGCACATCCCTGATGATTAATAGCAACCTGTACAGTATGTTCATCTATTTGTAAATCTCTGATTCTAGTTACTATTACTTGTATACTGTTCACAGTACATCCATCTTTTCAACAGTTCGCCCTTGCTGATGATTATAAAGCATGTTTGGCATGCTGTCCTGGGAGAGAGCCCTAAGCTTGTGGCATCCAGGGCGAGAGGGGAGTCCGAGTTCAGGTAGGTCTAGACAACTACCCCGCTTGGCAAATGTAGATTATGAATGGCTCTGGAGAGTGTATGCTGAATTCTAAGCTTATCTATGATGCTGATTTAGTTTATCAATTTACTTATGTTACATGTTTTTGGTCTGTGGGAGGAAATCGGAGTGCCCGGGGAAAACCCACGCAAACACAGGGAGAACATGCAAACTCAACATAGAAATGCCGACTTGGCCAGGTAAGATCTGAACCAGTGACATTCTTGCTGTGAGGCAATGGTGCTAACCATTGGGCCTCCGTGCTTCCCTGATAAAGAAAGGGGAGGAGTAGAGGTGGAAGAGGGGATTCTTCAAGACGAAGATGGCTAAGGTAAGATACTCTGGTTATTTATAGTAATTTAGGAATCGTCTGATTGATGAATCATGCATTAGCTAATGAAGACCAGCAATCAATCAATCAATCATAAGTGTGTGCGCCTTCACTAAATATCACCCATAGTTTTCCAAAATTATATCTTATACCTATATCCTGCACTTGCTGCTATTGCACTCCTGGTTAAACCTAAACTGCAATCCATTGCCTTGTACTTGTACATGTATAATGACAATAAAGTTGAACTTAATCTAATAAAAAAGTCTCTGTGGACTACTACAATTGATAGCACAATGTGTCAGTTCTGATGCACAAACTCTCGTTTTGTCTTGATTCAAATACATATTTTATAAAAACATAAATTACATTTCTGAAAATGAGAAATGATCACACACATACTTGTAATTGTATCCTTTAAATGTATTAGGCATTCCATACTCAACAGCAAAAATAGCTTTTTTTTTTGATCCACAATCCAACTTCTGGGGATCAGCACCTGCTAAGAGCAGCTCCCTCTTGGAAACCCCATAGGGATAAATCAGCCACTGTGAGTTTCCCCTCCATAGGCCAAACAGTGTCTTCCCCGTGAGCTACCAGCTAAGCATCTTACTCATATGTACAGTAGTGTTTCCTCTGGACAGGACTAGCCCATAAGTGCGTATTGTCACAAGGTCTCACCATTTGGGTAGCCAGTGGCTTCTGCAGTGTCCTTCACCTCTGGACTGGAACTCTTTTCTACTGCATTGTCATATCTAAAAGTCTCTAGCATAAGAGTAGGTTACTATTATAAGCTTTATTTTATTTTTACTTTTACCAGGAAAATCACATTGAGATTAAAAAACTTTTTTTACACGAGCGTCCTGGTTACGACACCCCTAAATTCTAAAAAGTGCATATTCTGGTAATTAGGGCCTGGGGGGGTTAATAGTTACACCTTTAGTAGTGCTTGTGTACTCACACTATCCACTTGGCATTGTTCACCCTAGACACGCAACAGATTCAGATTCAACTGAAGTTGTTACGACATAATTTTTAGTGAACGGCTGATAGGAATATCTCAATTATGAATGTAACCTGAATGACATTTTGGCCTTTGGTGCTCCAAAGCAGAAAAGGTGAAAAAAAAGCCAAAATAGTTACAAATAAATTGTGAAATCTTGCCAACCAAATGGAAGGCTGTTAACAGATATTGTATGACTTCATGCTTAAATGGAACAGGGAGAAAATAATGCCGTCTTAAAGGGCTTCATGAGAACATTTTTGATGCTGAAGATCATGAAGTTAGCTATTTGTGTGGGTGCATGGAAATACGAAATATACATAGATTTTTCAAGGTCAAAAAAAAGTGGCACAATTGCACATACAGTAGACAGACAGACACAAAACCTGACTTTTCCTGCTTCAAACTACTTATTTATTATGAGTTGAATCAACACAATTCTTAGGCTATTTGGTGGACAGTTTAATTGTGTTATGTTCAATGCACTTAAATTTGTAAAAACAATTAAGATAACTTAATTGAATTATGTTGGGAAAACATAAAGAATTGTGTTGAACCCAGCATCTTTTACAGAGTGATTATACATGAATTCTAAATAGGTTGAATCAATTCTTCCTCACTCCCAGGGCCATTTATTAAAGTTATTTAGCCACATCTTCGCTTGTTAAGTGGTGACGTATTGATGAGGTGTGCATACTGTTTCCAGGTCCAAGCCGCTACTCATTTGAATTGAGAAAATGTTCATTAATGACCCCTTTTTAGTTCTACTACACATTAAAGTGAATTTTATATGAAATCATGGTGTACACAACAGCCTCTGGGCTTGCTGCATCACAAATACCAAAATTTTTACAATTTATAAAAAAAATATCACTTTCTGCCCATCGGATATTATATCGGATTAAGCCGACAAGAAAATGAATGAATATATATATAAATTATATATATATAAATTATATATATAAATTATATATATATATATATATATATATATATATATTTATTTTTATGTCGGCTTAATCCCTTTATTAATTTGGGGTTGCCACAGCGGAATGAACCGCCAACTTATCCAGCATCCGTTTTACGCAGCGGATGCCCTTCCAGCCACAACCCATGTCTGGGAAACATCCATACACTCTCATTCACACTCATACACTACAGACAATTTAGCTTACCCAATTCACCTGTACAGCATATCTTGGACGCTAACTGACCCAGCCGAGGCTCGAACCAGCGACCTTCTTGCTGTGTATATATATTGCAATCGTGATTATTGAAAGTATTACATTGCTTTGTAAACATTTATTATTACCATTTGATGAGTCGCCCCATACATTCTGATACAGCGTTTAGACCGGGAAGACCGGAAGCCCCTTCGAGTGACGTCATATTGAACAAGCGGATATTGGTGTTTTGTAACACCTAGTTTTTATGAGGTGGGTTGTTAGCCTAATGCTCAACCCCAAACCTGGAGGACCAGGACATACACTATGGACAATTAAGCCTACACAATTATCCTACAGCACATGCCAGCCGGGGCTCGAACCAGTGACCTTCTTGCAGTGAGGCAGCAGAGCTACTCACTGCACCACTGTGTCGCCCTGAATGAATTCTATGTACTGTATATTATCAAAGCATTAAAAAAAAGAGAAGTATTTTTTGTTTTGTTCTGTTGCTCTTTGATTAACCGCAATGTATCAAAGCACTGCGTTTGCTTCAAGACCTCATACACTGACCATGTCTGTGAACGGCTTTGACTTTAGACTTGACTGACTGTTACATGAATACTCAGCAAGATTGACATTTCAACACCTAAGCGTGTATTTGACCCTTCGAATTGCAACAAGCCACAAAAGTAAAGTGAAGCGAGCTCTTGTCTTTTTCGACACAATGCTTTGGGTGTTTGCGCCACAGAAAAGCATCTGTCAGTCTCCGTCACGTTACACATCCTATTATTAATGATTCATCAAGCATGTCCTGCTCTTTCTTCACTATCTTTCATGTTTCTTTGCTGCTCTAATGTATATACAGTAAGCATGTACTGCACTACAAAGATATTTTTACAGATAAACTATATAGAAAATCTGTCGACTGACATTATATCACACAGCTCTACATTCGAAAATAAGATGGTCCTTCGCACATAGTAACAGTTCTATTAAGAACCGCATCATTCTCACAAACTCTTAAGCTGCCATAATTATTTTGTGTGTGTTTAGGTTTCTTCATTTCCTGCCTTTTTCTGTAATCAGTAACTGACAAAGCACCTCATAGACTGTCAACACTCTCTCGTCAGGTAAACTAATTCCTTCCTAATATATCTATACATTTTAAAATGCAACTTGTTTCCAACCAATCTTGCGTTTAGCTTAATAAAACCTGTTTGACAAGCTCTGTTCAGAACAATTCGATATGCATATTAATATCTTTCTTTTTCCAAATTTAACTGGAGTTGGAGTTTGTATGTTCTTCCTGTGTTGCTGTGAGTTTCCTTGTGCTAAAAGACATGCGCTGTAAGTGAATTGAATAAACAAAATTGGCCATAGTGGATGAGTGCGTGTGTGAATGCGAGAGCATATGGGTGTTTCCCAGTAATGGGTTGGCTCCTCAATTTTAGAGGTGTCCTATTTAATTTAATTTTATTTTATTTATTGTTACTGGTCTGGCTTGCTTTGTGGAGCAGTGCAAAGTTTAGAGAACGTAACAATGATGGACACAAAAGCATCATGAAACTTGGTCTTCACCACATCCATTTCCTGTTTCTGTTTTTTTAATTTCACTACTTAATGTATTTATTATTGTACAATGTCAATTGTCATTTATTAATATATTTAGCCAAACATGTTGTGCAAGCACTATTATTTTTGTTACAATTTCAGATAAAATACAAATAAATGAATAAATAATTTTTTTAAAAAAAAAATAAGGTGGCACGGGGCGCTCAGTGGTTAGCACTGGCACCTCACAGCAAGAGGTTTTTGGTTCGGGTCCTCACTGGGTCAGTTGGCATTTCTGTGTGTAGTTTGTATGTTCTCCCCGTGTTCACGTGGGTTCCTCCAGGTGCTCCGGTTTCCCCCACAGTCCAAAGACATGCATTATAGGTGAATTGGATAAGCTAAATTGACCATAGTACATGAGAGTTCGTGTGAACGTGAGAGTGTATGGGTGTTTCCCAGTACTGAAATGCTATGCTGCGTAAAACAGATGCTTAAATATTTGGCTGTTCATTCTGCTGTTGCAATCTCTGAAACAGAGACTAAGCCCAACACAAATAAATGAAACAAATTAATAAATAAATACATAAATAAATAAATGGCATGTGTTGGGTCTTTTATAATGCGTTTTTACGTTTGTTAATTGTTAAGAAAGCCTGAAAGACTCACAACATTAACAAATATGATATATATTAAACTAAAACTATATCTAAACTAATAAAACTAAAACTAATGTTAAAATTACTAAAATAAAATAAAATAAACCATCTTTATACTAATATTAGAATGTTTCAAATGCTTTCAAAGCGTGTTTCTTTATGGAACCTCATGAAAAGGCTTCCGCTATTGTTACAAGCCAAAACAACAATAACAACAACATAATTTGATGCTTTTTAAAACCATTTTCTCTAAGAGCCTGCTATGCTTCCCCTGATGCGCCACACTCAGAAAACCCCTGCAATACAAAATATAGAAAAAAAATCAATTCAGTCATTTGCGAATCAATACGGAATCGACCGCTTTTTAAAAAACGATTAATTGAAAAACCCTTTGCCATGGTGACAGTCAGTGTGGATTGAGTGGGAAAGCCAGCATTGAGTCCTCGTCCCCAGAGTCCTGTCTATCTTCTGGCCTGCTCTCCAGGGGCTCTGCTCTCATTAAACATGGCTCAGCAAATACACGAACCCTCTGTGTGCGCATTTGCAACCTGGACCCACATAAACAACTGCACTGTGATGCCAGGAGGAAGCCCGCACGTTTCACAGAGGCGAATGCGCAGCTGCATTGTGCTCCACTAAAAGCTTTTATTTAAATTATTGATCAGAACACCTCTGGTCCTCAAACGACTCTCTCTCTCTCCTTCTCTCAAACTAAAAACAGCCTAGCAGAATGAACTTTAACCCTTGTGTGTTGATTTAAAAAAGGCACATGTGGTCCACAGAGGACAAATATGTCAAAACAAATCATAAGAGTGTCATTATTTTTTTACACTTTAACTGATTTTCTTATCAACCTTGATAACTACCAGGAATTAATTTACTCTAAATATGCTAACCCTCTAAACTATTAGTTGTTTACATAATGACACTGTTGATTTTAATCAAAAACAGAATCTATAGTTTTTGTTCAATATACTTTTTTGACTGTTATAGAATTAGTTCAGTCAATGGTCAAAAACAACCAACTCGGGTGCATTTTTGAAGAGCGCCAAATACGTCCCAGGAGCTACGTTTTTTTCCAGTTTTTGTTTTCGCGAATCCAACAGAGGCTGCTGTGTTTGCTTTTTTGAGATCTCAAATTTCTCTTGCAAGTGCCATTCGTGCCTGCTGCTCTCGTGTAAATCCACCAAAGGCCGCTGTCGACTGACTGACTGACTGACGGACTGACTGACTGAATGAATGAATGAATGAATGACCCACCCTCCTTCTTCCCTAAACCTGACCAATAGTGTTTTCAAAAGTGCTGATTGACCTACTAAAGACGAAAGTTAATATTAAAGATGAAATGCAGCCATACGTACTTCTGGCCACAAAATTCATGATCTCCAGAAATGTACATAGGGGTATGTTTTCAGAATGCTGCAACCAACATTTTAATTTAAGTATACTTTTTTTTTTTTTTGGACCAGTTTCAGAATACAATAACAAAACCCACACATAGATACAAAATTGTCAGTATAAAGCTAAGTCTAAAATCCATTCCAATGCCTACGCATAATTATAATTAAACCATTTAATTAATTGTCTTATTAAAACAGAAACAAGAAAAAAGATTTGCTCCACAGGTCTTCAAAACTTTGTATTGTATTTAAATCATTCAAATTTCTATTTCAGACATTTTGGAACTGTACTTTTTTTGATACATTTTTTGTATCTACTGTAAAACAAATTTATGAAAATAAATATTAAACATTTATTCAAAAATACACATTTTGCCAAAAGTAATGTTGTTTGTTTTACTAAAAAAATAATCACAAAAGTTAATGCATGTTCAGCTTAATTTGTTTGTTTGAATTCAGCCCATATAGATTCTTTGCAATCACTTACCCTAAACATTTTTGTAAATCCACTGAATAATTTTTTTCACTGTGGAACATTAATGACCCAATGACTGATTTCATGATTCAGTCTGACTCAGAGCACAATGAATTCAGAAGGGCAGGCCTGGATTAAGCATTCAGAGACCTCTGGGCACATTGTCTTGTAGAGCCCCCCAGCCACACCCATATAGTTGAATTAAAAATATTATGATAAAATGTTCATAAAATTAATCCTTAATGTATTGACCACATTTTTTAAATAAATTATATATAGTACATATTTTTATAGTCAACAAAGATTTAATTTTAACTTAAAATCATTTAAAGCAGACTTTGAAAAGAAATACTAGTAAAACTAATGAAAATTTATTGTTTTTAGTATACTTGTTCAAGTTCACTAAAGCAGTACTAAAATATATATTTTAAAGGGTATTTTTAATGTATAACTTCTACAACATTATAATGCATATCATTGACATATACCACATAAAGCCTATCCAATCCAGTCTTATGAATCTGAGTCTTCCATAATACACACACTTATTAATGATTACATACTGTCTCCCTCCTCCTCTCCCTGTTCTTTTTCAACTCACCTCGTGATGAAAGGCAAACAGCATAGGTCACCATTCTGAAAAGGGTGTGCCCTAATTAATCAGAAACAGGCAACCTCTGCTCTCAGTTTATGCAAAACTCTCAGCAGTTCTCCAGCATTTTATGCACGTAGCTAACAAATAAGTCATGATAAATAATTTACAGGAGACATTCGTAAACATCACTGAAATGCTGGTCGGCCAGTAGATCCGAGTGCAAACAATGTGGTAAAGATGAGTTTTCTCATTTGTTCTGAACGCTTGTGTTCGGTTTGAAGGTAAACGTCTCTTTCATCAAAAGCTTGGGCTTAATAATGGATGCCAAACAAAACACTGAAGTCGAGCATCTGTATAAAGGTTGTCATTAGTGTGTTTACCTCAGTTCTGCGTTTGCCAGCTGTAAACGCCGCGCTATAGGCATATGTTTAACATTAATACAGATGGTGTGTGACATTTTGCATCAAAGCGTCACGTATTATATTGATTTTACACTGATATAGGGGAGTTGTTAAAGCAGTCATCCCTGACCTTGTGCTTCAAATAAGATCTAAAAGAATAATTGATTATACTATAAAATTTAAATTATACCATTTTTGTAAATGATTAAAACATCTTGTTGACATATTTAGTGCTTTAAATGACATAGTGGTAAAGAATGAAGATTATTAATTAGTATTTTGGGATGCACTGTTTAATATTTCATCAAATGATTCTAGTCTGGGATTTATTTTTTCATTATTGAGAATTACATTATAGTTTTAGTGGGTATCTTTTTGGTTCACATATTTATGATTTACTGCACAAAAAACAAGCTACACAGTAAAAAATGCTGGGCTCCACATGATTTCTTTATTTTGTCCCAACGCAAATTAAGTTAACTTAATTGCTTTTACAAATTTAAGTGGATTCAAGACTTATGTTGATTCAGCTCATTTTAAAGAAGCATTGCAAAAAGTTATTAGTTAATTTACTTTGAAAAACTTTGTTCAGTTGACAATTTTTACAATTACACACATAGTTCATTTACTTAATTTTAAGAACAAAAATGTACTCACATTTTCACCAAATTCAACAAACTGCTTTAAAAGCAAATGTTTTCTCAAATATTGAAAGTAAAGTCAATTAATCACTTTAAAAGCAATGGGTTTGCTAAAATTTTTAAAGTCAACGAATCATTTTAAAAGCAACAGATTTGCTCTTTTTTAAAATAAAATTAACTAATTGCTTTTACATTCTAATGCAATGAAAAAATTAAGTTATATATTAATTAAATTAATGGTGCAGTATGTAAGTTTCACACCCAGTGGTTGAATTAGGCATTGCACTCCTGGTTAAAAAACACACAATCGCAGGTTGCTAGATTGACGACACCAACAAGAGTCTGCCTGACTATGGAGCCTAACGCTCCATTCACACAGGGCGTCAGCGTCAACGCTTCCCATTCACTTCGAATGGGTGATGTCAGGATTTGCCAAACTGCATTGTGGATCCGTCGGCACTGCTTCAGTGGCGTTGCTCTCTGCAGGAGTTTGGACTCTCAACTTTTCAAGCGCCAACGGAAGCGTCAGCCAATCAGATCACTGTATGCAAATACACCAGCCCAGACAGTAGCCGATTGTTGACTAATTTCATTGGCTGACGCTGCTATGACAGTCACGTCAGCCCCAACTTCAGACACGCCCTCTGTCAAGCGTTGACGCTGAAGCCTCGTGTGAATGGGGCATAAGGGGGGGTCGCACTCTGGATGCGCTGCTCAGCGACGCACCATGCTGTATTAATTAGATTATAAACCTTACCATTTTGTTGGAGTGCAGTGAGTGCACTACCCTTCTGAATGGCTGTATTTAAATTTCTAATTTAATTTTCAAATTTCTGCAACTGTCCAATGGAGGTCACAGACATAAGAGCCTTCCTGACTAAATGAATGAAATACCCTTTTTTCCACCAAGGCAACCCAGGGTGCTTAAATATAATTACCTAAACTGGCATTAAGCAGGTTAAAGCGACCAGAACAAAGACAGACTTTCCGGCACAAAACGCAAATTTTCAAAACTAAATATCTGACTTCAGCATTGTTTTTCAGGCATTAATAAACAATGTTCACTTAGCATGTTTTTTAAACATCTGCATATCTGATATTAAATCTGGTATTTTTATGCTTTAGAAGAGTCAAAAACTTACATACAGCACCTTCAATGTATTAATTCATCCCAAAAACAATTATTCAATCAAAACAAAACAGTTACATCTTTAACCCATTTCAAATTAAAATTCAAGACAATCCAATTATATTTGCAAATAAATAAAATAAAATAAAATAAAATAAAATAAAATAAAATAAAATAAAATAAAATAAAATAAAATAAAATAAAATAAAACACATTTACAGCTTGATCTTGTACTTCCATTAAGGACAGTAAGTCAAATATGTTTAGCCCAACTCACGGATAATATAAATAATTATGGACTGTGTTAAGGAACGGGTGTTTTATGGTAGGCTTAGCAGAAATACAATTTAGGAGGTAAATACTTTTTGAAGGCAACTGTAATTAGTTTTTTAAAAAGCTGTCTTTTGCTTTTGTTACTCTCCTGCCGAGGGAAAAAAAAGGTATAACGTCGAACTCAAAACACTAAGACAAAAACAAAAGGCTCTTTCAAGCCACACTGTTGTCGGATTAGTTTAGACCCTTTATTTCCAAAGACATTAAACCCCTGTTGGTTTTTGCGTACGCTGCCCAACACAACAGGCAGAGGTTTGGAGCAGTGATGTGATGGAGTCAGACGCATCTCGGCAGAGGAGCTCCTGACAGCTGTAACCCCGATTCCTCGCTCCTCACCGACACACAGAGACTCACCGCATCAATAATGCATTCACACATTTAGATTTGCTGATGGCAGACTGTGTTCTCAGCCTCTTTCGCTCTCTATCGCCGCTTTCTGCTGTTTTCTTCACAGCATCTCTCGCAAACACCTCTCCACCTGTCATGACTCTTTCTTCACTTTAAGGTTCCTCTGCTGTGTTTGGGAGAGGGATAGAGATGCTCCATTCAGCTGGCCGCAAATCGGAATTGGCCTTTTTCGGGTAACATTTTAGTCACAATCCACACTACTAACTGCTGGCTTACTACTTGTGTATTATTTGCCTTATCACTAGCCTATTATTTAAGTACACATGTAATCAAAACTAACTGTATTGATTTTGTTTGCTCACATTGCTAGTTTTGTGGCGAACGTCATCTGTGCACGTCATTTAGAAAAAAATCATTGTTTGCCCTATGTAATCTAAAACTGCAATCTGAAAATACACGTCCTGTTTGTTTTCAGTTAAATTCTCAGATTACTTCTGTCTGAGGTATTGAGTGTGGCTAACATATTAAACCACGCCCCTCCAACAGTCAGTTCTGACAGTGCTATGATGACAAATAGAAATGGTGAGGAGGAGGAGTCTGATAGGTTGTAATAACTCTCCTGAAATCCTTTTCCCAATCTTACTGAATGAAATGCCTACTTTACTACACCCAGTCAGCTCGCAGCAAAAAAAACAAGTCACACCCACTGTTTTCTCATTTAATATTTAGTTTCTCTATAACTGTGTCACAATATGAAAAAAAACAGCAACTAAAAACAGTTTGAATTCTAACTGAATCGACTCTCACAAATGTCTCCATGTTTGCAAGATTTTCATGTGCTGTGTAATATTGCACCTGCTACAGTCATGATTCCACAAAGTTTCCTGATTATTACGGAATGAAGAGTATAGATTCTAAAGGTTTTCATTTTCTGTCGGTCTTAGTATTAATGTAACTACGGAAGAGTAACGCTTTAAAAAAGAAACTTATTAATATTAACTTTGGTCACTTTTGAGAGAGATGCTAATGGTCTAATCTGATTCAACTGTTTATGCTAAGCTAAAAGTGCTCCAGCCAGAAACGCGAAAGTACAGAGAACTTGTAAAAGGAGAATATTTCCAAAAAAATAAAAATAAAAAATGAGGAGTGTTACTTTAAATTTTTAGAAGTATACTCTACATCCCTTGTGCTTTTCAATAACCACTACCTTATTAATAAGCAGTGAATTATTGAGGTAATAGTTTTAGTTAATGTTTTTTTAATCACCTGAATTGTACATTAAAATAATGTGTAAACACCTTATTTATTTTCTTTTGCTTCAAAAATGTAGTCCGCAACCAGTCTTTTCATTTTCACTTATTTATTTGTTTATTTTTTCAGATTTGAATTCAGCCAATCTCTGTTCTGGACTTGCAAACCAAGTACACTGCAATGCTTTGACACTAAAAAGTGTAAACAGAGTGTTAACAAAGGCCATAAATGCTGAAGACAAAGCACAGATGTACAAACAAATAAAATACTGTACTGAAAGCATGCTAGCACCACATTGCAACGTCCAAATGCTCATTCCTGTGTTGTTTTCGCCACTGATTGAACATTACACACAAAAGACTTTTGTTTTTGGGAAGCTTGCATTATACCTTACGTTTAGACAATCTCTTGGGCTTTTAAATGTTTCCCAAGGTAAAACATATAAGAACAAAAATGTCAATGTCTGTTAAAGAAAGAGCAGCTCACTTTTTAAGATGAATAAAGGAAAAAATTAAATAATGGGTGGGTGGGAGGTTTTATTAAAGTAGACCTGCACGTCTTCATAAAATGTTTAGATTGTATTTCCTTTTCAGATTATCTCTATATAATGCATATTAAATACAAGCACAGCTCAATTTTTTACAACCAAGAAAACACTGTTATTTCTGTTGTTCATAAACGCCACCTACAGGCCCAGTCAGTGAATTACCATTTTTATTCATTCTAGTTTCTGTAAGGCAGTGGTTCTCAAACTGTGGTACGCGTACCACTAGTGGTACACAAGCTTCCTTCTAGTGGCACGTGAAGGAATCTCTGAATAATTAAAGTAAAAAAATGAACACACGTTTAACCCTTTGACCATTGCGATAACACCGATGTTATCAGTAAATGGATTTTAATAGGCTAAACCTTTTATTTAAGTGGCTGATAATAATAAATATACAATAATAAGTCCTAATTAGAAGAATTTATCAGCCTTGTTTTTGAACTGTGCAGAGCTGTAGCTGCTTAATTAGGCCTACTACGCTACTGTACTTCAATACCGGTTATTATGGTGGTACTTGGAGAGACAATTTTTTCTGAGATGGTACTTTGGGAAAAAAGCTTGAGAACCACTGCTGTAAGGTGATGATTAATGCAGTAAACAGTTAAAGTCAAATCATTATGATTTTCTTATATTTGTACATTACATATTTAATGTAAAAAAAAAAAGTGTTGCTTTTTCCCAAATGAGTAAAAAATCCAAAATCGATATCCAATTTTCTTAAGATCTGTCATGGAAGGTCAAAATGCATCACTAGAGAGTGACATCTGTGACATTGTGTGAAGTAATAGGACAGACGGCACACGATTGAGTCTTGTGACTCAACCCTACAGCATGACCTTCGGCTGTCCACTGATATATTCCAAAGCCTCAACATCTCGGCTACTTTATTATTGATCTGCTGGCCGATCTGGCTGATAGGAAGTGACAGAGGTTTTCAGTGTATGTGTGTGTCTGTGCGTGTGTGTTGTGCGCGCAAGTGTGTGCAGGCGCATGGGTGGAGCTGGATTAGAAAGCATGCTGCAGTGGTCAGCAAAAGCAGGGCATTAAGACAGACAATCAACACACCAAAGAAAATGTAAAAGGAAGGATTTGTAAGGCCATTCTGCAGGGTACAGTATTACAAAAACGTTTCCAATTCATTTTCAATGGAACAGAGGCAGGAAAACGGAGGCAGCATTGAAAGCAACATGGTTGCCATGATTATGCTCGAAAATCCTGTGGTTTAATGTAAATGTAGAAAGATGCAAAAAACAAGAAGGTTGAGATCTTTTTATGGATTTTAAATCACAACTAATCCGATTTGTTGTCAAAATAACAGCAAAACAAATGGAGCCTTTCTGGGGCTATTTTCCTGATAGGATTTTTTTTAGAAACCAATTTGTATATTTTCACTATGTTTTACAGAAGACGCCCACTAAAACAGCAGGAAAAATAAGTATTTTCCTGGGAATAATAAAAAAAACATGACTTAAAGGATTAATAAAGGAGCTGTTGACATGGAATTGAACCACGTTTTGGTAAAAAAATATATATAAACAATACAAATATTAAAAAAAAAAAAAAAAAAAAATCTGAAAATATTATAAAATATCTGTGAGTTTTTCACAGACTTCAACATAGATCTAATCGATCAAATCTAATCATTATTTTATATTGGATTCAAGTCAGGTGATGGGCTGGGCCATTCTACAGCCTTATTTTCTTTCTCTAAAAGCTTCTCTTGCTGAAATGTCAACTCTGGGTTCATCTTCCTTATTCTGATAATGTAGATGTTGAACTGAAGCAGCTAATATAAATTTACAATGACGAAGGTCACAGGGTTGCTGGAGAATACTGAGAGATTTCAGCTGATTTCTTGGCTTTCACTGTCATTTTACTCCTCTCTCCATGTGTTCAAAACTTTTTCCTGCGTCATTTTATTTTATTACGCATAACTTAAATTTGATTTGTTTTCTTTTCATAAATAGATTTCTTTGGTTGTTACCAATATCTGGGCAAATGTTCAAGTCAACTGCACCTTTAGAAATATGTTTTCTGGGAAAAATGGTGACGTGTTTAAAACTTATTTTCCTTGCTGTCATTCAGTACAACAGTTTATTTACCAAAAAAAAAGTTTTTTGGCCATATTTATAACAAGAATAATTTGATAACACATTAAAAGACTCCCCCCCCCCCCCCCCAAAAAAAACTAATCATTTGTCATTTTTGCTACTGTCCTTCAAACCCTTTTTTCCATTCATCAGCAAAATATTTTTAAATATTTTGATTATATAAATGATTACAAATAATTAACTCACTTATATTTCCAATGATTCAACGAATGTAATGTATTAACTTTAAGTCAGCTCACAGGTGTTTTTTTTTTTATATTAAAATAATTTTAGAGCAGTCGGATGCCAAAGAGTGATTAGAGTCACAGTAGATATAACAGAAAAAAAAATTAACCACTTTGAGAGATTTAATTACAAGTGTTGTTTTATTCGCATATACATGTTAACCTGAAATATAATATTCAGAGTATTTCCTTCTATTCACAAATGCACTGTGTTTTAGTTTGTGAAACAGTTGTGCGCATCATTGAACTGGCATGTTTAGTGTCAACTCTCATGTGTATTGAAAATGTCTGTACATAAAGGGGGTGTGTATATATAGCACATACTGTGTATAATGCCCTTAACCCCTTTTTGGCCAAAAAAGCATAAAATATAAGTTATACACGTCTTGTAAACCTCCCCAGTAACACTACACAGTTTTTCTGATGAGTATTTCAATGAGTGCCCTATAAAGGTTTGAGAGTTATAAAGGGTTATTTATGAGAGAGAAAGAAAGGTAGGACGATACGCTCATGACTGATGGTTTCCATTTTTAGTTAAGAGTCAAATATGCCACAGCTCGTCATGTACTATAGAATAATGAAAGGACAGAACAGCAGCACTGTTCTTTAAAAAGGGCAGAAGCAGCCACTTACTTTTGAGGGAAAAAAGACAGCCAATTATGCACATTATTATATAGAACAAATGCATTGTTTCGGTGCATGATAGCATAGAAATGTGAATGATCGTTTGCGGTGTGTGCGTGTATGGTTGTGTGTGTGCGTGTGTCGTAACCCTGCTGGTTCATTCTGAGCTGTTGATTAGTGGAGCACATAATCAGCTCCTGTCACCGGCAGCAATGAACCAACCTTTCTCTCTTTCTCTATTTCTGCACTGTTACAGTTCCCAACACTCACTCAAAAACTGCTTCTTAGTCAGCTGAACAAATACGAGTAGTATCAACTTTCCCAGTAGCTTTTAAATGCAAAGCAATGGGTCTGACAGATTAAAGGAGCTTTCAGTGAAAGAGAGAGAGAGAGAGAGAGAGAGAGAGAGAGAGAGAGAGAGAGGGATGCTGTCTGACAAAATACAATATCACTGCCAGTGTACATATGCATACAAAATTACTGTTTGTCAGACTGACGGTTTGTACTACAGTTTTATCTATCTATACCTATCTACCTATCTATCTGTCTGTCTGTCTGCCTATCTGTCTGTCTATCTATCTATCTATACACCCATCCACCCACATATCCATCTACTGTATCTATCCGTCCGTCTGTCCGTCCCTCTATCTATCTATCTATCTATCTATCTATCTATCTATCTATCTATCTACCGATCCACCCACATATCCGTCAATCTATCTGCATCTATCTATCTGTCCATCCATCCGGCCGTCTGTCTGTCTGTCTGTCTGTCTGTCTGTCTATCTATCTATCTACGGTATCTATCTGTCTATCTATCTGTCTATAAACCCATCCACCCACATATTCATCTACTGTATCTATCCATCCGTTCGTCCGTCCCTCTATCTATCTATCCATCCATCCATCTATCTATCTATCTATCCATCCATCCATCCATCCATCCATCCATCCATCCATCCATCCATCCATCCATCCATCCATCCATCCATCCATCCATCCATCCATCCATCTATCTATCTATCTATCTATCGATCTATCGATCTATCTACCCGTCCGTCCGTCCATCCGTCCGTCTGTCTGTCTGTCTATCTATCTATCACCAAACTTCGGAAAATTCTTTACAACCGCTCCAGCAACATTTCAAAGACATACAGTACGTGTTCCCAAAACATCAAATACCAGCCAAAAAGTGAGGGAGAAAAACAAGAAAGGCTGAATGAATGTATTAAGTAATTGAATGAGAGCAGCAGAGGTGAGCATCACAGAGAGAATCTATTGGTATCTGCAGGGAGATGAGCATGAATGGTGCGCTTTATGAGCTGGCACTAACTACAGCACACAGCACTTTCACTGCTTTCTATTATCTCAGAGAGATTAAACTGGTCTTAGCAGTGATTCAGGAAGTAATATTTAGAAGCAATGCTAAAAAAAAATATATCTGTGTCCCAACATGGCCCTGAAATGCAGTTTCACGTTATCTCTATGACTTTTGAAAAATGTTTGATTAGATCAAGATGTGTTGACTTTGCTTTCAGTCGCTATGGCACTGCTTTGTTTGCAAACATTATTTGTCGAAACACTCCAGCCACAACTGCCCGCCATGGTTCATTAACCATTGCATGGTGAAATAATCAGAAAGCAATCATACCCTCATACTCATCCGTCCTTATTTGACAGGTCTCCTGTAAAAGGTTTCTGTTTATTAATGCACAAATGGGTGCTAATAATGCTCTTTCAGATGCTTCTCTGCATTCAAATGGCTTGCCAAATGTGATGCTAAAATAAATATGAGCACATAGTGGTTCTAAATATAATGTCTGTATATTTAAGCCACATTTCTGTGGCTGCCACTGCATTAGAAAATATAGTATTAAAAATCAGGGCTAGCATAATTTCGATGTATAAAGGTGTATAAACTCCAAAACTATATCAAAACAAACTGTCAACCCAGTTTATTGACAACAATAAGTATGCCAATCATTGGGTTTATCTCTGCCAAAAGTGTAAACTTTGAGGTGACCATTTAAACATTGAGAGTGGTCAATTAAAATCTTTCACTTCTAGATCAATCATTAACAAGTGGTAGGGGCATGGATATTACAGGCAGGCTAAAACAGAGGGTGTTTAGCCACTATGGGACCATGCATTACATGAAAGTTTATCTACCCGAAAATTGTAAACCATGAGTCTTCAGACACTATTACTAAAAGAGCCGTCCTCTCAGATCCATCAAACACATCGAGCTCAACCAATAGGAAGATTTTGGGGCATGGCTACCTGAGGTAGGCTAAAACAGAGGGTGTTTAGCCACTGTGGACCAAGCATTACATGAAAGTTTATCTACCCGAAAATTGTAAACAATGAGTCTTCAGACACCATTA
>CAIGQQ010033975.1:613529-635435 GCA_903798035.1 Danio albolineatus | reverse complement strand
AACTTGTATTTTAAATATATGAGTTGGATTTACATGTTTAAATTAGATCTGTATACTGCACGTTACAGTGCGCTTTGTGTGTCAGAAAAGCAAGTGATAAAACTACACCTGTCAACACTGGGATATAAAAATACAGGATACACCCCCAATAACCAATACAAACATGGGGAGGACATTAGCTTCAAATGATAGAATGCATAACAAACATTAGAAAATTGAAAATAAAAGGTTTAGCCTATTAAAAACTATTTACTGATCACATCAGTGTTATCGTATGCATCAAAGGGTTAAAAGTGTGTTGACTTTAATTATTTAGCGATTCCTCCATGTACCACTAGAAGGAAGCCCACGTACCACAGTTTGAGAACCACTGCACTACTCTATAGAAGACAGTTCGGTGAATTCACAGAATAATGGGACAAGTAAACTCTTTGATTATCTTTTGTTGCTTGTTCTACTTAAAGACACAGTTCGCACACACATTTTAAAAAATGTACTCATCATGGTACTAAGTGGCCTTAATTACTATGTACCTACATTTAAATTAATAATTTAGTACAACGCACTTATTTTGTACATACATGTTTTTACGTTGTACTTAAAAAAGATCTTGTAAATAGAACTGTAATTAATTCTCTAATAAATACACCGTTTACCCATCCCTTAACTTAACCCAACCTTAAACCTCCCTTAAACCCTGTATTTGTATTAGCTAATGTTAGTTAATGAGTTTACTTACACAAACAAACAAAGAACAATGCATTTATTACTGTATTTGTTTATGTTAGTTAACGTTAGTTGATGAAAATAAAGTTGTTCTTGTTAGTTCATGTTAACTCATGGTGAATGAACTAATGTTCACAATCATTTGGACTTTAATAATGCATTCCTAAATGTTGAACTATGATTTATAAATTCAGTATTGTTCACATTTATTTCATGTTAGAAAATACATGAACTAATGAAACCTTATTGTAAAGTGTGACTGAATGTTTTGCTCCAAATATGTGTACTCCTCCACCCCTATTTTTTTTGTCAACTACTCATTTAACTGTCAATCTTGAGCACTTAATGTATTTCGCCAGCATCTGTGCCACACATTTTTGACAGCAGAGTCCTTAAACCCCTAGACCTCTCCCTAACCTTATACCTGTAACCCCTTCAATAGAACCAGAAGTGTTGTGCAATACTATATGAACACAATAAGTACATCTCCCTTATTTTTTTAATGAAAAGTACATAGTAATAAAGGCCACTTAATATAAATTGGGAGCCTCATCACTTATTCACTCTAAAGTGGTTCCAAAGCTAACAGAGTATCTATTTCTTTTGTTGTTGTTGTTGATGTTGTTGAACACAAATAAAGATATTTCGGATATGTCGAAAATAGGTTGCCTTTGACTTTCATAGTAGGAAAAAATATTATGCAAATCAATGGTTACCGGTTTTCAACCTTCCCCAAAATATCTTCTTTTGTGATCAACAGAAAACAACAAAACTCAAATAGGTTTGGAACAAGTGCTTGGCATGATTAATTTATTTTAGACTAATTTTATTAATCATTAAAATTAAAATAAACATTCATTCATATAAATATAAACTAACAATTAATATTAATAAAAATTAATTAATATAAAAATACAGCAATTGTTTCTGGAAAGTCACACTTGTCAGATATTTTAGGTTAGGATGATTAGTTTATGCTCAACAAAAGCTGCATTCGTTTATTAATATTTAGATATTTTGCTCAATATTTATATGTAGAATCAAAACAGAAAAAAATTCAGGATTCTTATTGCGTCTTAGCTCAAATGAAATTGAAACTGAAGCATTATTACAATGGTTATTCATAGTTATTATTAATTATTATTATTAATTCTAGTGTTTAAGTAAAATAACATATATAATACATAAAAATGGGAAAATAAAATATCTTACATGGGGAGAACTGCTATTTTTAGCATTTTATTCATTCATTCATTCATTCATTATTTCTCATGCTATTTTATTCCAAATTCTATTTATTTACATTTTTTCTAGATTCCATTTTTAATTTAATTTAATTTTACTTTATTTTACATTTTACTGTACTCCATTTTATTAGTTAAATGTCATATCTTTTCCGCAATTGCTGTCCTGTCCAAACATATATGAAATTGTGTGATTATAACTTGATGTTTTCAGTGCGTTCCACTATAGCAATAACCTGCAGTATTCTCCTGTCAAAACGTCTCAGTTAAACAATTATTTTTTTAGCCTATAAGGCCCTTGGAGTAGAAATGACAAAACAGGTAATTACTTGTGCGGCACAAGGACCAATTTCCACCATTCATCCAAAGATACTTCACCTCAAAATAGCTCTGAACGGCATTGATGAAGGCCTCATCCGCCACAATCTGTGTGTCTCCTTTCAGAAAAGACTCGAAGCGGTCCTTGGTGGTCTGCAGCTGCTGCTTGGTAATCTAAAAGAATGAATGAAAAATAAAAGTTCAGAAAAGATTTCACACCACTAATGCACTTGTTTGTATTTATCACAGATGCACGATTATAATTGTTAGCTTTTTGAATCAGTGACTCAATCTCCACTGAATCTTTTTGCACACTCAGATCCAGAGCGGCTCAGTACTAAAATAAATGAGTTTTTTTTTTCAGAAATAAATGACGAAGCAAACTGCTGTGAGTTTCTTTTTTTTTTTAGCAAAGGGACGTTTAATACATCCTTGTTTTTACTGAAACACTCCCACATGTACACGGTCTCATCTCAAGTCTACGCTTAAAAATACTCTCTTCCTTCTTTAAGCGAAAAAAACAAACAAACAGAAAAACACCCACCTTCCAACTCAACACACGTTCTCTCTTTTCTCACAGTCAGACATTTCTCTCACACTCATGCTCTAATTTTAACTTTCCCCTCACAGGAAATGTGTACGTAAATCCTTCAAATTATTTTGAAGATGTTGATTTTTCCATGCATAATATATATCTTATTTCACTGCAAGCCTGTATATAAATGCTTTCTCCTCTCCTTCTCTGCCGATGTGATTCATCAGTCTCTCTGAATGTCATCAGGGCACAAGATGACAGAGTGACGAACGAGTAAGCAGCATAATGAGAGAAGTGTTGTGAAGGAGAAAAGGAGCAGGCCAACGCGTCTCCTTCTCCTCCTCCTCTTCACATAAAATACAAGAGCGAAGCCCCGACACTTACAGTGCCACTGTGTTTTATGGCAGTGCTTATCAAATGTTTTTGCGTCAGGACACAGAGTTTGTAATGGCTGTCATGTGGCACCCTAACACTATTAAATTGTATTTTTTTAGATGAACGCAAATAAATAAAAAATAAAATAATAATAATAATAATTGGCGAAGTGGCCAGGACAATCGCCTCACAGCAAGAAGGTCGCTGGTTCGATCCTCAGCTGGGTCTGTGTGGAGTTTGCATGTTCTTCCCGCGTTGGCATTGGTTTCCTCACAAGTCCAAAGACATGTGGTGTACTGTAGGTGAATTGGGTAAGCTAAATTGGCCCTAGTTTATGTGTATGAATAAGTGTTTATGGATGTTTCCTAGTGATGGGTTGCAGCAGGAAGGGCAGCCGCTGCATAAAACACATGCTGGATATGCTGACGTGTAAGTAAGTGTCAGGTTCTTGTGCTTGTCATGTGATTTTCCTCCATGCTTCCATGCTCCCTGCGTGTGTATATATAACATGTGATCCCTTTGTTCTGTTTCCCGCCGTTTCTTGATGTTCATTGGTTTCACCTGTGTTTCTCCCCTGTTTGGTATCAGTTCAATTATGTCCTGTGTGTGCTTAGTTAGTTCCTTGTCTGGTCTTAAACGTCATTCCTGTGAAGTTCTCCCTTTGATTCGTGTGTGTATATGTCCAGTGCCTGTAGTAAGTGTCTGTTAATAAATACATGTTTCGATAACTTCTGTGATTCCAGTTCCTCTGTAGTAGTGCAAATGTGACCATTAGACTCTACTAAAACTTTTTTTTTGTTCCCTCTATTGTTTTTGTTTTATTTGTTCATCTATTATTTTATTTATTTATTTATTTATTTATTTTCCTCTGGCTAAGTCCCTTATTTATCAGGGGTCACCAAAGCATAGTGAACTGCCTTTTTATCTACCAGGCGGTTTACTGGGCTGTGGTGACCCCTGATAAATAAGGGACTTAGTCGAAGGAAAATGAATCCCAATCAATGTGTTATTATGAGTTTGTTCCAAATAGAGTCATCTTGTGAAATTATATTCATATTGGCACTAAAATGCAGAAACAAAATATTGCAGTGTCAGTTTTTTTTTTTCTAATATTGTGCAGCCCAGTATTATTCAATTCCTGGCCAACGTTTTTTTTTATTGTAAATGCAAAGTGCTTTAACAAAATTTACAAAAAAGAAGGAAAAACTTGTCCTTGATGAACAAAAACAGCATTATTGAAATAAACACAAAACTTAATAATACATTTTTAACATTCATCACCCTGGACAATTGTCAGTTTTTTTCTTTATAACTAAGATTTATACTGAAAACTGAATAAATCAGCTTTCACTGATGTATGTTCTTTAAGCACAGGACAATATTTAGCCAGAGATGCAACTATTAAAATCTGGAATCTGAGTGTTTAATATATATATTAATATTTAGCCATATATTAGCCATATATTTACAATATTTAGCCAGAGATACAACTATTAAAATCTGGAATATATGTATATATTTATATATACATACACACACAATAAGAATTTCACAAGATATTACCTTTATTTAATATTGTAAAAGTGTTTGTCATTAAGGATAAAACAGCCAAAAATACACCAGTACAACATAACACTGCTAATATGATTCAAAGTTGCATTTAACATCTTGTCGACATTTATATGAACTCCCCTAAAATTGCTAAATTAAATTATGGCATGATGGCAGGCTGAACAGGAAAATAGTTAATTCTGTAAACACATAAAGGGCAAAATGTGATTTACCAGACTTACACATGGACTGCAAACACTGAGCCGAGTGCACAGCCATTAAATGCATAAACAAATCAATTAAATTTCAGTGCAATTAACAACACAACAGCAACTCCCATGACAAAACACAGTGTTCTACATAAACCATCCTTTCTAAACATACAGGTAATGCAGCCCGACTCATGCTTTCTTTCCCTTGACCAAACAATTAACAAGGTTTATGTTGTTCAATTTTTATGTTTTCAATTACAATATGTATATGTATTCAATTTGTATTTTTAAATAAAAGATAATTTTATAAGGTTACATTATTTTGCGATTTGCATTTCAAAGTGCTGTTAATGTATTTCCTTCGCGGCTCTGCTATAGATTCATGTCTCTCATATCCCTCCATTCTTTCGGCTCACATAATAAAATAAACTCAAATCAATATTTTAGTGCTTTTTATTTATTCATTTGGAAAGTACCAGTGCAATAAGCTGAACAGATTAGAGCGAGTATGTCATTATCACAAAATATAAACCCCCTCCTCTCAAAACCAATATATTACAGTATACGCTTACTGGCCACTTTATTAGGTACACCTGTCCAACTGCTCATTAATGTAAATTTCTAATCAGCCAATCACATGGCAGCAACTCAATGCATTTAGGCATGTAGACATGGTCAAGACGATCTGCTGAAGTTCAAACTGAGCATCAGAATGCGGAAGAAAGGTGATTTAAGTGACTTTGAACGTGACATGGTTGTTGGTGCCAGCCGGGCTGGTCTGAGTATTTCAAAAACTGCTGATCTACTGGGATTTTCACACAAAACCATCTCTAGGGTTTACAGAGAATGGTACGAAAAAGAGAAAATATCCAGTAAACGGCAGTTCTGTTGGCACAAATGCCTTGTTGATGCCAGAGGTCAGAGGAGAATAGCCAGACCGGTTTGAGCTGATAAAAGACAACAGTAACTCAAACAACCACTCGTTACAACTGAGGTGTGCAGAAGAGCATCTCTGAACGCACAACATGTCCAACCTTGAGGCGGATGGGCTACAGCAGCAGAAGACCACACCTGGTGCCACTCCTGTCAGCTAAGAATAGGAAACTGAGCCTAGATTTGGCACAGGCTCACCAAAATTGGATGATGGAAGATTGGAAAAATGTTGCCTGGTCTGATGAGTCTCGATTTCTGCTGCGACATTCACATGGTAGGGTTTGGCTACGGCCTCTCTGAGCATAGTTGCTGACCATGTCCCTCCCTTTATGACCACAGTGTACCCATCTTCTGATTGCTACTTCCAGGAAAACAACGCGCCATGTCATAAAGGGCAAATCATCTCAGACTGGTTTCTTGAAAACTACAATGAATTCACTGTACTTAAATGGCCTACACAGTCACCATACCTCAATCCAATGGAGCGCCTTTGGGATGTGGTGGAACGGGAGATTACCTTCATGGATGTGCAGCCGACAAATCTGCAGCAACTGCGTAATGCTATCATGTCAATATGGACCAAAATCTCTGAGGAATATTCCCAGTAGCTTGTTGAACCTATGCCATGAAGGATTAAGGCAGTTCTGAAAGCAAAAGGGTGGACAACCCGGTACTAATAGGGTGTACCTAATAAAGTGGCCAGTGAGTGTATGTTGCCAAATACTTCTCTATACATTATTCTCTATACATTATACATGCAAAAAAGCATGCATTATTTCTGCTTATGCAAGAGTCAGTGAAATATAAAACCTCTTCTTCTAATAATAAAGACCACCTGAATGTGCATTATCTTTTACATACATTACATGTTTATCTGTATCACAAAGCATGCATGCATTATTTCTATTTATGCATCGAAGAGCCGATGAAATGCATTCTTTTATATACCTTTTTTTTCTTTTTTCAGCAGCTTATGTCACGTTTTCATCATCATCTCATTTAAAAGTGATTTATTGCTCGGTCATGTGTATGTTGGCTCGCTAAGCAAACGTTAGTTTAACAAGATGTTACGGTGCCATTCCTCTTGAAGCCACCAGTGTGACAAAATCTAAAGGAAAGCGGGTTTTCTGTGTGCATGTGTGTAGGAGGAAGGTGGAAAAGTACAAAGTAGCATGTGCCTGTGAGGCATCGCCGCACCATCTGTGTTCATCTCTCGCTACTGTCCTCTCTCCTTCACAGTTGACTTTATCTGCCTTCTGAACTGTCTGTACGGAGAATACTAGAACCCTCCAGAACAGCTTGCAGCCCTCAATATTTCAGACTATGCTTTTCTCTTTGTTATTTCAGAATAGTTTTTGTTTTTTATTTCAATTCAATTCATCTTTATTTTTATAGCAATTTTACAATGTAGATTGTGTCAAAGCAGCTTATCAGAAGCTTTGATTGATGGTACTTTCTTACTTGTCATATGGTAAACAATATATAAATCAATTATATTAATTATACTTTTTTATTTATGGGTTAAATATATTTTAAATATATGCTAAATATATGATGTAGTTGTGAGGTTCAATAAAATATATTCAAAAATAATAATAATTTCAAGTATGTCCTTTTCTTTATGAGTATTGGATATCAAATAAAGATTTTCTCCTAATGTTGTGTTAATGTATTTTTTAATTATTACAAGCATATTTCAAATTATTTTATAATATTGTTTTGAATATGTTTTTAAAAACATACCAAATATATATAAACATTATACACTCACCTCCACTTTATTAGGTACACCTGTCCAACTGCTTGTTAACGCAAATTTCGAATCCGACAATCACATGGCAGTGACTCATTGCATTTAGGCATGTAGACATGGTAAAGACAATCTACTGCAGTTCAAACCGAGCATCAGAATGGGGAAGAAAGGTGATTTAAGTGACTTTGACCGTGGCATGGTAGTTGGTGCCAGACGGCTTCTCTGAGTATTTCAGAAACTGCTGATCTACTGGCATTTTCTAGGGTTTACAGAGAATGGTCCATAAAAAAGAAAATATCCAGTGAGCGGCAGTTCTGTGGGCACAAATGCCTTGTTGATGCCAGAGGTCAGAGGAGAATAGCCAGACTGGTATAAATGCAACAGTAACTCAAACAACCACTAAGTACAATAAGGTATGCAGATGAGCATCTTTGAACACACAACATGTCCAACCTTGAGGCGGATGGGCTACAGCAGCAGAAGATCACACTGGGTGCCACTCCTGTCAGCTAAGAACAGGAAACTGAGGCTACAATTCACAAAGGTTCACCAAAATTGGACAACAAAAGATTTAAAAAATGTTGCCTGGTACAGATGAGTCTCGATTTGTGCTCCGACGTTCAGATGGAGAGGTCAGATTATGGCATCAACAACATGAAAACATGGATCCATCCTGTGTTTTATCAATGGTTCAGGCTGCTGGTGGTGGTGTAATGGTGTGGGGGCAGTTTTCTTGGCACACTTTGGGCCTATTAGCACCAACTGAGCACTGTGGCATTGACACATTGACCTACCTGAGTATTGTTGCTGACCATGTTCATCCCTTTATGACAACAGTGTACCCATCTTCTGATGGCTACTTCCAACAAGGATTACGCACTATGTCATAAAGCATGAATCATTTAAGACTGGTTTCTTAAACATGGCAATGAGTTAACTGTACTCAAATGGCCTCCACAGTCACCACTTCTCAATACAATAGAGCACCAAATCTGCAGCAACTGCGTGATGCTATCATGTCAATGGGGTCCAAAATCTCAGAGGAATTTTCCAGTACCTTGTTGAATCTACGCCATGAAGGATTAAGGCAGTTCTGAAGGCAAAATGGGGTCCAACTCAGTACTGGTAAGGTGTACCTAATAAAGTGGCCAGTGAGTGAATATATTTTATTCTAAAGTTGTTGCTGTATTTTCTTTAAAACATTATCACAAAAAAACAAAAAAAAAGTTTTATTATTTTTTTAAATATATATTTTCAAAATATACAAAACAATCAAATATGTATTTATGGAAAATATATTTAAATGTTTTTTAAAAAAATTATGTGTTTAAAAAAACTTTTTACAGTATGGGTTGATGATCACTCTATAGAGTGTGTGACAGTGCTCTACATGATATGAATGTGTATCTATAACATTCACTTATATATGGTGAAGATAAAAGTGATTAGGGTACGGTTTTTCTTCTTGTGTTGACATATTTCATGCTGGAGCATGAAGTTGAAAACAAGGTGCACTTCAAAGAGAGAGAACATTGTTTGTGAAGAGAAAGAGATTATGATTTTTAAATGCATCAGGCCTTCAGATGTTATGAAGCAGATTAACATCTATTGCCTTAAAAAAAACAACAGGCATTCGGTGCATCCAAAATCACATACTGTATAATGAATGTGAAATACAGTGCAATAAGTGGGCCAAGCAGAATGACAACATTCGTATTATATGAATAACACAACTAGAGAAACACAGAGATGAAGCTGTAGCACACATCCAAAAGGAAGTATTTCTACAGTATATATATTAACTAGGCCACGAGAGAGGATTTTTGAATGCAAATGTACAAAAAATAACTGAAGAAAATGTTTAAATACTAAAGCTGATCACAACCTTTGAATTAAAACAACATGCCTCTAGCAATGGTCTTCTTTGGGATATTAAAATAACTGAAGGACTCAAAATATTTATAGTTAATATTTGATGAATACCTCCAACTGAAATTAATCCAATCATTGCTTAAAATGAAATCTTGTCAAAAAGGTCACATTTCATTATTAAAGTAAAAGCCTACTATAGCATTTTTTAAATTCAGTTTATTAGCGTTAACAGAGCTTTAAGCTTGAGTTACCTACTGTCACGGGTACCAGCGATCCAGTCAGTGTAGATTGCTGAAGAACTACAAATCTGCCATTTTATTGAACTACAGATGCCATCATGCACTTCACTCACACACCCGGTCCAGATCCCCCATAACTACAAACACACACAGCTGAAGCTGTTCAGGAATAATTACACACACTATTCATACACCTCTCAAACACACACACGTTGCTGCGTCTTGTTTGGTTAACACCCTGTAACATTTTGAAGCGTTCCTTTTCTTGCCATGTTTTCTGACCCTTTGCCTTGTTAATTGTTTTATGTTGTTTGCCGCCTGAACTGATCTCTTTGCCTGTGACCCCGACTACTCTTTCGGATAACCTGCATGCTCCTTCTTTGCTCCTGTGTTGACCATTGTCTCCCTGACCATTCACTTTTGAATAAAGTACTGCACATGGATTCTCAACTCCATTGTCAGCACCCCGTCAGTTACACTTAGTTAATAGTGTGAAAAATTATTTTGCACAAAACAGCACCAAACATCTAAGTTTGTAACCAGAATTGGTTATAAGTTCTAAACGGATTAAATTCAAAAGAACAATTCCCTATGAGTTTTTATCAAAGTAAAAGCTCCATGGTTAATGTAACTTAACAAAAAACATTAATTATAGCATAATTATTTTTATAATTTTTCATTATGATAATATATTTAATGAAATACATAAATAATTCAGTAATATTTTCAAAAAATATATATAATTTAATTTAATAATTAATGAAATATGAATAGTAACAAAAATTCCAATTAGATGCATTTCCTTTATTTTACAGTACAAAGCACAAATTTCCAAGTCACCGACCTTGCAGGTTTGGCAAAATGTTGATCTACTGTAGGCTCCAGCTGCATGTATTATGTTCTAACCGCATTCTAAAATTGTATGAACACAATGCAGATCATCACCCTTTTATTTGAATCATTACATTAGGCTGCAGAGTAGGACGATTTCTCTCCATTGAGCCTCAAGACGCAGGAGTGACCAACAGCCATCAGCAGTTTAATGGTACCTCCACCCCCATCCCTGAAACCCCATTTATTCCCTCCGGATCCCTCTTATCATGATTGCCCTGTAACAGCCTGATTCATTTACACACACTGCGGAGGAGTCGAACACATTCTTCAACCTCCACACGTCACTACCCAGGAAGAATGCAAGCGAACACTTTGAGAGATGCTAAATGGTATCCCATTTACAGTATATGGGAGGAATAAAAACATTTCAATCAACTGATATTGAACACTCATGGCAAACATTTATTTGAGAAAATAAGCAAATGCTGCCCTATACAAGCATGCACAGCGAACCTAGATTAAAACGAAAAAACTAACAGTCCAAAAATTATAAAAAGTTTCCCATTTTTGGCTGAAAATGTGAAAATGTGTTAATGACACTACCACGCACTCATCAGCCTCTCCTCAAAAATTCTTGTCCAATCAAATGCTCTCTAGCTTCTGAAGTTTCCCACCCACTTCAAACATACCTGTAGGTCACTTATTCACATGTGACTGAGCATTCATTTGAGCGCAAACCTGAACATTTGCATATATAAGATGCTAGTAACCGGTAGCTGGTACAATATTGATCTGATCTCCTACATATTTATTAGTCGTATCAATGTGGGAGGGGGAAAACGCTGCAACACATTGTGCGAATGTACACTCACCTAGTGTATCTAAAGCAAACACTAATTAAAAGCTAGAATAAGAACCGGCTAACAAGAAACAATATATCTAGTCCCAGCTTCCCATTTTAAAAGGAAATACGTCAACACAGGATGGAAAACCGCAATTGTCAAGTGATTTCTCCATTGAGCAATTTGCCAGAATCACTTAACAAGACAGAAATAAAAGATGGCTCATCTGGGACTGAACTTTGTTGACTTGCTGTCTTTTTTCCAGCTTTAGCTAATCAGACTCGAGACACTTTTTCTTTGGAAACACAATCTATAAGTGCTTTTTACTCCAGCCTCACCTGATGAATCCGTGCTCCTGCTATAACGTTATCATTTCAGCAGCCGTATCTTATTTATAGAGTCATTTGCATTCCGTTTGTGTGAAAAACATTTTCTTTTGTGTGAATGAAGAAACGGCAGAAGAAAGTGAGGCAGTGTTTGAGTGTGTGCATGTGCACATTCAGCAGCAGACTGCAGAGTCGTTAGTAATTATGATAATTGCATGAGTGCAGCAGCTTTTGCTGTGGGCCAGAAATGATGCATGAGAGAGAGAGGGGGGGGGCAGGAAATATGGATGAGCGATTTCAATGTTACTCCACAGAGAGGAAAGTATCACGCTTGCATTCAATCGCCTATATTTTAATTATTTTTGTAAAAGAAGTCCAATTACACCTAATTAAATTTTAAGTTATCTCAATGTTAATTTGTTTTTGGGTTTCAATTTCCGGGATAGAACTCTGGAGCCCAAAATAAATTGGTGGGGAGATAATGAAAAAACATGTTACGTAACGTAATGGTGGTGTTTAAAGATTAAGGTGTTTGCCAAATTCACACCCAGATATCTAAATGAAATAGAACAAGAGGCTAATTTTAAATGCAAAACACAAACGCCCAAATTCAATACAACACTCTAGTTGTAATCATTTTCAGGTACATTATGTGCACTTTAAAATGATGATCCCACTTTGAGATAAAGACATAAATAAATTAGATGAATGCATTTGAATTTTGCGAAGTATCTCTGTGCTAAATTCAGGAATCAAGATTTTCAAAATAAGACAATAGTTGCTCAGTTTTTAAGCTCACCTAGACTCCATTTCGTTTGTGAAAGAAATTATTGTGATTATATAAGTATTAGCCATTATTAATATTCAACAAAATGCTAATTTAATTCTCAGGAAACATTTATTATTATTATAAATATTTTTGCTGGACTTTCCAGGACTTTGTTTGAGTAAAATAAAATTTGAAAGTGCAGCACTTATTTGAACTGGACGTTGTTTGGTGAACTTGACAAGATGAAGTCAAATGATGAACTTAATAGATTTTCAGATTGCATGTTCTCCGCATGTTTGCGTGGGTTCCCTCCGGGTGCTCTGGTTTCCCCCACAGTCCGAAGACATGCGGTATAGGTGAATTGGATGAACTAAATTGGCAAAAGTGAATGTGTGTGAATGTGAGCGTGTATGGATGTTTCCCAGTACAGGGTTGGGGCCGGAAGGGCATCCGCTGCATAAAACATATGTTGGAATAGTTCACAGTTCATTCCGATCTGGCGTATCCTGATAAACAAGGGACTAAGCTGAAGGAAAATGAATGAATGAATATGTGAATGGTATTCTGCATTACTTTAATGTCTTCAAAGTGCACATGCTACCTTTTCAAGCTTCCTGCCACTATTCATCCTTGTTGTTGAGAAAAAATAGGGTGAAAAATGTGTTTCTTTAAGAAGCATGTGTTATCACACTGCAAATGTGACATGAATTGTCTACAGTCATTTTCACGTAAGCCCCCATTTGTTTGTTTTATAAATATCACTTTAACATAATATAGAATATAGGTCGTATTTCAAAATAATGACATTACACATACTGTTTATTACACAATCAAATATCTATTACATAGGACAAAGTACTGAATGCTTGAGACTGCATGGTTAAGCAATACAAATAGTGTAATTCTGCATACATAATACTCGAAAACCCATCTTGTCATACTGATGAAGCTATTAGTATGGCGCGCCACTGAAAACGTCAACATATCAAATAACAGCAGACGCATGTTCTTTCCCGGAAGAACATTCATATCGCCTGCTGTACACTAGATGTAATTAATAATCAGGATAATAAGCAAACCATCCGCAGCACAATGCAGAAAGAAAATCTTTGAATAAAGAAAGCAATACCAGCAGCACCGCAGTGATACACACTGAGCAAATACTGTCAAAAAAAGAATGCAGAGTTCAGTCGTCAGTCGTCTCAGCAGCATATTAGCATCCTAAAACTCCGACTCATTTTCCAGCTTCATCGGACTCTCTGGAACTCAGGGATACTGATCTGCTAAAGGGGAACACACTGTTCTGCACTGTCCTGAAGCGGGCAACTCTTTTCCTCCGCTCCCCTCCCTGCATCCCTCCATGGCATTTTTTATGTTTAGCATGACGCTTGTGGCGCTGAAAGGCTATGAACCCACAAAGCCAGTGCTGAAGATAGCAGCTGGTTAGTTTTGGTGTCTGTGAGCCACGAGGCAGAAAGATCGGACCACTGCTGCGCAACTGCCACAAGCACATTAAATTGAAAAAAAAAAAAGCACGCAAAGCAGGTTGTTTGATGGTTTTATTCGAATGCAGGTGCTATTGGCATCGCATAAACTCTACTATAAAAATAAATAGCAATATGCAGACGGAAGAAAGCTAAAACAGATTATATAGGAAAGAATCATGGTCTTGCGAGTGGGACATTGCGCAACAGTTCAATATATATTTAACCCTTGTGTACTGTGTTGTTCAACAGTAAAATTTTTACATTTTACCTCTTCCCAACAGGGAAAACCAGCAACGATCAAGAATACATGATATGGTGTCAAGGTTTTGCAATCTAAAAAAAATTCATTATAATTAGGCATTAGACGATAACAGTTTTCAAGATGTACCGCGGTTTGGAAAATTTCCAGTAATACCGTTTCTAAGGTATGTGTAAGTTTTATTTATGTTTTTTGTTGTTGTTGTTGTTGTTTTTTAGGACAACAGTATCTCCAGTAGAAAAGATATCCAATGATGCTGTTTTTAATTGTAAAGAAATCATTGTTTTAAAAACTAAAGAAGACGACAGAAGCCAATGATTTATTTTCATTATTTAGCCTGACATGTTTACTGCTCCAAAATATATGTTTCTCAAAATAAAATATAATATGTTTTTACCCAGACAATTTATATTTTAGAGCAGTAATCACAATATCGTCAAACCGTGAAACCGTGATATTTTTATTCAATACCGTCAGAATCTTATACCGGCCCATGTCTAATTATAATGGAAGTCAATGGGGCAAAAACAACCACAAATATAACGAAAGGGTTGTAAATTTGAATGTACTGCTGAGGTTTTTTTAACAATTTCAAACCATTTTTTCCTGAAAATATGTGTCAAAATAAGATTTGTCACCAAAAATCCTTCCATTTGCTGAAACACAGAGAAAGTTGTGACCAAATTAAGACTCAAAATCACCTCAGAGTGGATGAAAACATCCCCAACAGCACACAAGGATTAAAATCCAGTAAGTTTTAACATTTTAGATATTATATTTTATTTTCTGGTAATTTGAATATTTTTGGACTGACAACAAATGAAATTCTACAACATGAAATAGTCTTCTAACAAATTGAGTTGTTTAGAAATCAGTTCAGTGAATGATACAATAATGATACAATAATATATTCAAAATGACAGTTGACCGATTCATTCCTGAATGAATCAACATTTTGAATGAATGAATTCATAGATGAACTCGCTTTGAATTAATGTCTTGAATGAATCAGTTGATTTAATGAATCAGTGGTTCGCTCATTTAAAATGAAAACATTTTCTTTTCAGATATTTACAGGTACTTTCTTTTTTATTTGACAATATTTCCACCAAGTAATTGCATCTTCAAAAAACATGCAGGTGTGTGTTTGGTTCTTAAATGATTCAATGGCTGAATCATCATATATCAGTCATGTGTTTCATTCCTAAATGAATCAGCATTTTGAACAAATCAAGTGTTAAATTTTTATGCATTTATTTTGTTCTTGAATAAATTATTATTTTGTACAAATCAGTTAAATTAATGACTAAATATTTCAAATATTGAAAAACAAAACCCTTTTATGCATCACATTTTTGGGTACTTTGGGTAGTTCACTGAGTTTTGAACATTGATCATGTTTTCCCAATGTAACTGTGTCTTCCTGATGAGTGGTGAGATTTATTTCCTGAATGAATCAGCGTTTTGAATGAATCAATTTAGTAAATGATTCAATAACTTTATATATCAATAACAATAACATAAATGCTTACATATATTGTTCTTGATTGAATTAGCAATTTGAATGAATCAGATGAAGGAACTGATCCAATGACTCATCAATAAACATTCATACAACTAACAAACAGTTTATTTATAACATTATAATAACCCTAAAAAAAATCCAATACAAATCACACATTGTTTAACTGTTTTCTGTATTGTTGTGTTATTGTCTTGCAAAGAACAAACCATAAAATCAACAGAGAAAAACTGAAATGCACAGTGTGTTACGCAAAAGCAAAATTTCTCCTAATAACAGCCATGCTGACATTCAATACAACAGCAGCTCTTTTGCTGCCTTGCAAGCTCTGTGATAAAATATTCCTTTGTAACAACCTCAAGCATATACAGACTTTTAGAAGAAACATAAAGCCTCAAGCAAGAGAAGCTCAACTCAGAGCCGTAGTGTTGTAGGAAATGCAAACGGATTATTTTGCATTTGCTTACATGAAACCTCACCATGCACCAAAATGCCTTCTATAAAACAGTATGTTCATTTCCATTCCTGGACCTCGATTGATATCTGTGTCTCTCTCTGTGTATGTGCAGATTGTCTCAAAAAACCTTCATTGGAATATTGATGGCAAAGTAAGACTATGATGTAGTATTTGGGAGCTGGTACAATATACTTGTAGTGATATTTGCTGAAGCTTTTATCACAGTATACAGCATGGCTTCTCAAAGTCCGGACTCCGATCCGGATTCGGACTGTGAGAGTATTCAATCCGGACCGGCTCAAATTGGATTCATCCATTCATTTTCTTTGCGGCTTTATTAATCTGGGGTCGCCACAGCGGAATGAACCGCCAACATATCCAGCATATCCAGCAACCCAGTATGGGGAAACACCCATACACACCCATTTACACACACATGCTCTATGGCCAATTTAGTTTATTTAATTCACCTATAGCGCATGTCTTTGGACTGTGGGGGAAACCGGAGCACCTGGAAGAAACCCACGCCACCATGGAGAGAACATGAAAACTCCACACAGAAATGTCAACTGGCCCAGCAGGGACTCGAATCAGTGACTTTCTTGCTGTGAGGCGACAGTGCTAACCGCTGAGCCACCATGCCACACTTACTGTATGTTCACACTGAAGGCGATGAGAGTGTCAAAATTCGCTATGGCCACCCTGGCGACAACGATGTCTGCCTTCACAGCTCCGGCGGTGAGAGCATCAAAATTAACTACATTGATCTCGTATTTAAAGGGGCCGCTGCAGCATTATCAGCAAATCAGTTACATTTCTGCATAAAACATGCTTTCTAGCGTGAAAATGTTGCACGCTTTTTATCAGATTCATTTAACAATGGAAGATCGAGTTGTTGCGTGTGTTGTGGCTTTGATCCACTTATCCAGTGTATCCATATGTTTGAAATATTCTGAAGCAGCAATACTGATTTGTATTGTCGCCTAAAATCCATGCTTTTTTAAAGAAAAAAATATAACATTAATGCACATTAGTAACTCGCCAGTCATTTTTTAAATGTAAGTGCCTGTAAAAAAAAAACATTGGAAATAATTGGAAATCCAGCGACCGCAATATTAAAACCCTTGGGGACAACTGTGGTCGGAACCAAAGTTCACAGTGACTGTGTTCTCTTGACTCCTCTCAAGCATTGGACTTCTACTTTCTGATTTCTTGCCGCCAACCGTGTCATAGCTCATTACCATAAAGTTGACTTGATTTCAACTCTCTACAGTAATCAGTAATTGGTTCAGTAATAGATCATAACCGGTTACATCATTTATGACATATGCGCTATGTCGCACTAGCTTACTATGGCTAGGAAGGCGACCACAAGTAATTAAAACACTCCAACTACTTAAAAAATGCAGAATCTCTGCACAATTCACTGCATGTGTGTTTGCTGGACAACCTTTCACTGACACTGAAGTTACAACAGACGCCCTTATTTCACTGTGATTGAGAAAATCGAAGTAAACTCTTTCTCTCTCTCTCTCACACTGTCCTTTGACCTTCTGGCATGACTTTTCCTCTCCTCTCGGCTGTTACAGTGTTACAGCGTTACAGCCAATCGCAGCCCTTTCTGTTGAGCATGTGACCAATCATAGGAGTGTAAGAACTCACTCGACAGGAATTATAAAGTGAGCGGAATATTTACAATTGCTTATTTACTATAAATGCTCATGTGGTTCTGTGCATGTACTAGAGTTTTTAAAGGTACAGTTCATATATCTGACTGATTGTATTAAAGGACAAGCGTGTATTACAAATAATATATAAATATAAATATATTTATGCATTTTAATACAAGAAATATTGTGCTGTGAAGTAAAATATAACATTTTGTATGGAAAGCATTGTTGATGCACCGAGATATCAAATTGAACCAAATCGATGGCATGATAATCTCAACCAAACTGTGAGACCAGTGTAGGTTCACACCTCTACTTTACAAGTATCTTTATCATCAGTTTAACGAAGTTTAACTTATATTAACAAACGAAGCCATATTTAAAACAACACTGTAAAAAATGGCCGTGATTTCACTGGTAAAAAACTGTAAAAATGCAACAGCAAAAATCCGTAACCTGTTTAACAGTATGTTTCCTTCATATATACGGCGAATAACTGTAAATTAACTTTCCCAGAATTCCCTGCACGGCATATTACTTTTTGTGCTTTTTGTTGGCATTACTATGGATGTTTTTAATTGTTTCCCCATAAGTTAAATACATTAGAGATTTATGTTACATCTAATGTTCATAAACAATGTTAATTTCATGACTTTAATTTTATCCGTGTTACCATACTGGTGTTTAGTAGCTGTGTGAATGACACTGAGCACCTTCTATTCACTGATATACACTTTCTAGAAATTTGTTTATAATGAGCATTGGTTCATTATGTAACTTTCTCATCACCACCTGCATATGGTTGTCTATATAACATGTCTATCTGTGTCACAAAAGATGTGTAGATGTTGGTAATTCAAAATACAGATATATTACCTCTATAAATTAATGAAATATGGTAGTTTACTGTAAAAATTTGAAATTACATTTACAATTTTTACCTTATTTTAAACAGTGAAACACTAGCAACCACAGAAACACATTACTCTGAATGCAAATCTAAATGTTGTAGACCTGATTAACACACAAAAAATGTTTAAGTTTGAATTGAATTGTCTTTAAGTCTATTAAGTTTTATTAAGTACTACAAGGTCTTCAAAGCATTTAGTGACATGAGGAACAACAATGCCAACACAACAATCTAAACATTGGTACTGTAAAAGTTGAAATAATGACAAATTACGCAAGCTACGGTGTACTGCATTACTGAATATCAGCACAGGTTTAGGTGCTGGTGAGCTATCAGTGAAACATAAGAGTACAAGTGCTTCAACAGACAGTCAAACCATAGCATTTTAATCACAGCTCCAAAAGACACAGCCCACAGCCAGCCTTTTCTCTGACAGAAGTGCAAAATAAAAGGCATGTTCAGATTGAGTAGTGGGAGAAATGAAGGGAAAAGCTGAATGTCAGATGTGATGGAAAGACAGAGAAAGTGCCTTAGAAGGGTTTTGGTGCTTCCGTGTGAGCTGAGAGGGATCTAAGTATGAGACAGTGTGTGTGTGTGTGTATGTGTGTGCGTGTGTGTGTGTATGAGTTCCAGAGTGCTCAGTATTAGAGGTAATGGGTGTGTGTGTGTCTGTCTCACACAGCTAACGTGTGTGTGTGGGTGAAAGCACTTGCCTGAAACTCCACTAATCCAGATAAAAATAAGAACTTGTGCCATGTGACACACCGACTCTGTAAGATGGCTTCCTCTTGTGAAGAATTAATGCTACGCTGACAGAAAAGATGTAGTCGGAGCAGACAGACTGTGACAAAAGTGACATGTGCATGGATTTTAAATGCAGCTTAAAATGCAATGTGCAATTCGGAGAATGCAGTGTGGAATGTGTTTTTTCAAATATTAGCTGTTTGTAAATAAAGTACAGTTCTAGATTTCGTGTGCATGTGTTTGCATTTCACAAACAGTATGAGAATAAAGGAAACTCATGATCTTTATTTTTGGCTTGAAATATAGATATATGTTTTAATTATATGGCAAACATGCTTGCAAATATTAATAATATAGGTAAATATAGTATAAATAATGTATACACTGTTTAAATTGCTTATTTGAAATAAACTGAAACAACACAATTCTTAGGTTTCTTTTGGGCAACTTAATTGTTTCATGTTCAATCCACTTAAATTTGTAAAAACAGCTACATTAAGTAAGTAATTGATTTGTGTTGGGATAACATGAAGAAACGCAACATTTTTTACAGTGCATGTAAGTCCATAATGTGTGCATGATCACATACCTGTAAACCCTCCTGTTTTTCCGGGATTCTCCCGTATTTTACAATTCTATCCCGCTATCATCCCATAAAGGTATTTTCCCATATTTCTCCCATATTTTTAATCTTTCTACGAAGGGTGGCAATAAACATCAAAGAGCCGATCCTTCCTATACGCAAACTTTACCGCCGAACCACCAGGGGACACCATTTGTTCTTCAATGATAATCTGTACTGTCCTTTAATTTTATTTAGGCATGAAAACACTTTCAGTGTAGCGTTGTGTGACTATCAGACATACTGTAAATAGACACTGTTTTCTAAATGGATTCTGTACACGCAATGTGAAGCAAAGTGAAAGTGAAACTCTGGGTTTTGGGTGCGTGCTTGAACAGACATATACACATAATAAAAAAAATAATAATAATAATAATAATAATTATTATTATTATTATTATTATTATTATTATTATTATTATTATTATTATTATTATTATTATTATAATCATCATCATCATAATCATCATCATCATCATAATAATATCTAAACATGTCCATCTTGGTGGGTTTTCTTTTTAACACAACGAATTTAGTCTCAAATGAGCATAAAAAGTTAGAAAAGCAATTGAATGCTTTCAATATAGATCTGTGCATTTTTTAAGTGACACCTTTAATTCTTTAATTTGTTATTTAATTCAGACCCCTTTGCTATCTCATGTAAAAGTACATGTATATCTTATGTATATAGTTACGTATCTTATAGTATGTTAGTTATGCACGTCCAGTGTTGTGTTTGTATTTATGATTAGTTTATGTAGCACTGTTGTCCTGTGTATTCCTCTGTATGTCAACACATGTATCGGACTGACAATAAAGCTTGACTCGGCTTAACTTGACTTAATGTAATCAACCGTGTCCCTTATTTTCACATCCTAATTTTGACAAGTATGGCATGATCATGTACGGAAATGTACAAAATGCGCATGTACTGGACATTCACCTGACATTTAAATAATATTAGGCAAAAAAATAAGTTATAATAAATTACTGTTAAAACATGGGCTTCATCCGTGGAACCATTGGCTCCATGAAAAAATTAACACATAAAAAATCACACAGAATGTCATTTTTTTTATTTCTTTTTCATTTTCATTATTTTATTTAAATGCTTTTCAAGTTTAAAAAAATGTTTCAAGTTATGTTTCAAATGTTAATTAAAGATTTGGTCCTCTATGGTGGGAAAAAAGAAAACAATTTGAAGCCTGGTTGTTTAGCAAGCATATATTTACACAATCAACTACTAAGTTGTCAAAAAGTGTATTTTTCTCCTTTGGCGATGTCTTATTTCATCTAGGGCACAAAATGGGCCAGGGCTGCTTCTTCTGCTCTCTTAAAATCATGATGAAAGGGGGTTAGAGGGACCTATCATGCTAAAATGTAATGGATGCTCTCTTCGCATGTTCACTGTCGAAATAGAGACCTTGAGAAAAACAGAAGGTCACGCCGGCCTGCCAGGAAATAGAGGAGAAGGGAGAGAGAGAGCGAGTGAAAGGAAGGAGTGCTGGTGCTGATTAATGGATTATAGGATATGGAAAAGGCTGGATGGATGGGAAGTGTGTGCGTGTATATGTATGTGTGTCTGTGTACTTTTTTATATTTTTTACGAGGACACATTTGTATAGTAACATGGGTGTTTGTGTGTGTGTGTGTGTGTGTGTGTGTGTGTACCTGTTTATATGATTTACAGGGACACATTTGTATAG